>APFE030607849.1:21047-61082 GCA_000404065.3 Pinus taeda | reverse complement strand
TGAGTAATAAAATCATTGCTATTCTGTGTTATGGGTATATTTTCTTCGCATATTCTGTGTTCTGGGTATCTTTTCTTCGCATATTCTCTGTTCAGTATTACTTTGCAGGTTAAGAAGCATAACACTTTTTGTGTCATTTCTAGTTCTCATATAACTTATTTATTCACACACTAGCGAATAAAGGAGATAAAATCAATCATCTAAATTGTGATAATATTATTAAAAATACTAAGCCCCAATAAATTTAGTGGGCCTTACATCTACTTCTTTAGTTTTCTTGATTTTGACGAAAAGTTCAAGTCCACCTACCTAAATTGGTTATCCTAGTTATGCTAGGATTCTTTTTTATAGACTTCACTTACTTCCCTAGGGATTATACTTCACCAATTTTTGTCCTTTCCCTAGGGTTAGTTGGCCTTCTAAGATGGAACAGAGTCTTACTATCTCTTCCTATAGTGGATGGTTTTTGTACCCATGCACTAAAAGCCCAAGGATGACTATGTGGTCTCCCATCATGACAATATATATTATTGGTGTGTCAATCTCCTATGGGTTAGCCCTTACATAAGTGTGCACATATGAATTTTTCCCTATTTGATGTTTAGACCATGTGCAAGGTTACATTTTTAGTTTTCCTAAGTCACACTTTGGTCATGTTTATTACTCATTGGTTCCTTGATTGGACATTCTCTACCTCAATTTGGATTAACCTCAACATTCATGCTTGATTTGGTCTGCCTTAATTATTTAGAGATGTTCTTTTCAAGGTTTGCAACATACACATAGTTGTAAATATGGGTGTGCAAAAGATTCGATAGGGTCAAAGATGATATTTCATTTTCCTTTTATGCTCTTGACACACCATCTTTAAGTTATATTGTTGTTTACCTCCCATGAAACAAAAAATTAAAGAGCATTGACTTGATGGAAATGTTGAAAATAGCAATAAGAAATGTTAAAAAAAACATCAAGAAAAATCCTAATTTAATTTTGTCCTTGAATTAAATTAGGAATTATATTGTAATTCCACATATCATGACAACTTGCAATAGTTAACTAAGTTAATTTGACTTAGTTAGCTCAGTTAATTCAAGTTGACGGTCTAACTAGAGCCATGTAGAGTGTATCCTACAATTAGGAGCACTAGTTGAGTTTATTTTGAGTTGTAATTACTTAATTCAGTGTAACTGAGTTAAATTCAAATAAACTAGTTCCAATTGATGGAGGAATTAGTGGGAGATCCAGTAGTGGGGTGTAACCTACACTAGTGGGGTGAAACCATCACTGATCAACCAATAAAATGAAGATTCACTCAAAATTAACTCATGCATGTCAGATCAGAGAAAGACTTAGTTGAGATTGGAGTTCAGGAACAATGTACTATCAGTTGTAAAATCATCTAAATTAAATTGATGGTGCATGAGGTCAGAGGAAGGCCTATGATGATTGCACAATTCATAATTGAGGAATTTCCATATTAAATAGGGTTAATTCCTAAGAGAACAGTGCAAGGAATTAGGAGCTTGGCAGGTAGCAAAATTCGCTAAGTATTGGCCAGAGTTGGCTTGTGAGGTAAAGGATAGAAAATACTTGTGCAAGTTGAGCTCAAGGTTGAGCAGATCATATTGTATTCATCTATATTATTTGACTAATGAAATATACATATAGCAGGGGTTTTTAGCTATGGATTTCCCCAGAAAATTATTGTGTTATGTGTGATTGAATTTTTTCTCTTTTATGTTTTGTGATTCCATCGATCGTTTATTGTTTCCATTGATAAGTAGAGTAGATTCAAGCCAATTGTTTTAGCATATTACAATCTGCCATTTGAATATATAAGGAATTTCTGCATGGTATAAGAGCTAGATTTGTAGAAATTTCTACATGGTATCAAAGCTAGATTTGTAGAAATTTCTACATGGTATCGGAGCTAGATTTATAGAAATTTCTATATGGTATTGGAGCTAGATTTGTAGAAATTTCTACATGGTATGAGAGCTAGATTTGTAGAAATTTCTACATGGTATCAGAGCTAGATTTGTAGAAATTTCTACATTGTATTGGAGCGGAAATCATGATAGAAGAGAAGAATTTGAAGTTGTCATTGCAAGTGAATAGAATTTGCATATTGATGGAGCCCGAGTTCAGGGCAGATCCGTAAGACCCTATGTGCAGACTTCTTAATGGAGCAAGACGGATGCTAGTGGGAAGATCTGTGAGCTAATGTTTTGTGAGACAAAAAGGAGTTGTGATCATTGATATTGGTACATTTAGGAGCAGAGATATTTCCCACAGGGAGATTAAAACTCAAAGGGAGTTTAGTTTCAGAGGGAGCAGCCCTATGGAAACTAGTACTTCAGGATCTAGGGAGATCAGACTCATTATTGAGTGGTTGTAGCAACAATGCGGAAGCAGCAGTAGATCATTAGCAACAGAAGTATGAGTAGATCATATTTAGCTCATGCATGCAAAGCCTTGAGGAGAAAGGCAGAGACTAGAGATTTGGTGGTTGAGAGGGAGCATGTTAGACCTCTCAACATACAGCCTCAGAAGCAACCTCAAAAAGTTGTGGAGCAACCACAATTGGAGAAGCAGAGAGGAGACTGAGTGGAGACATCCACTCAAGAAGAGACCTCTAGTAGGGGGGAATTTTGATCCAAGTGGGCAAGGGGGAGCACATGAGCCATACCTCATCGTGTGAGGTGGTGCAATGTGAAGCAATAGTCCCAAGAGTTACAGAAATTTGAGCAGGGTCTATTGAGGTGTGTTTGTCTCATAGATCATTACCTTGTTATGGGGGGGCATAGTATTTAGTAGTAGGAGGATCATTTTCATTTAGATACTGAGGAGTGCATAGCAGAGTTGACAAGAGAGCAGGAGGCTCAATAACAGAGTCAGCAGCAGCACAGTTTTCCCAATAGACAGTTGCAGACACAGTTGATTCAATTTATTTTGTTTGGATGATTTTTGGTTATAGATGTTGCAGTAGCAACAAAAATAATGACAAGAGTTTCATGCAGAACATTCCAAAGGTACCAGATCATGATAGAATTTAATTCCTTTCTTATTGGGAGGGAGTATTGAAAATAGCAACAAGAAATGTTAAAAATAACATCAAGAAAAATCATAATTTAAATTTTTCCTTGAATTAAATTAGGAATTAAATTGTAACTCCACATCTCATGACAACTTGTAATAATTGACTAAGTTAATTTGACTTAGTTATCTCAATTAATTCGAGTTGAGGGTCCAACTAGAATCATGTAGAGTGTTTCCTACAATTAGGAGCACTAGTTGAGTTTATTTTTGAGTTGTAATTATTTAATTCAGTCTAACTGAGTTAAATTCAGTTAAACTAGTTCCAACTGATGCGGAATTAGTGGGAGATCCAATAGTGGGGTGTAACCAACACTGGTCAACCAGTAAACTAAAGATTCACTCATAATTAATTCATGCATATCATATCAGAGAAAGACCCAATTGAGATTGGAGTTCAGGGACAATGTACTATTAGTTATAAAATCATCTAGATTAAATTGATGGTGCATGGAGTCAAGGAAGGCCTATGAGGATTGCGCAATTCATAATTGAAGAATTTCCACATTAAATCGGGGCTAATTCCCAAAGGAACAGTGCAAGGAATTAGGAACTCAATTAGGAGCTTGGCAGGCAGCAGAATTGGCTAAGTATTGGCCAGAGTCAACTTATGAGGTAGAGGATAGAAAATACTTGTGTAGGTTGAGCTTAAGGTTAAGAAAAGCATATTGTATTCATCTATATTATTTGACTAATGCAACATACAGATAGTAGGGGTTTTTATTTGTGGCTTTCCCCAAAAAATTATTGTGTTGTGTGATTGAATTCTTTCTCTTTTATGCTTCATGATTTCATCGATTGTTTATTATTTCTGTTGATGAGTAGAGTAGATTCAAGTCAATTGTTTTAGCATATTACAATCTACAATTTGAATGTATAAGGATTTATACATGGTATAAGAACTATATTTGTAGAAATTTCTACATGATATAAGAGCTAGATTTGTAGAAATTTCTACATGGTATCATAGCTAGATTTGTAGAAATTACTACATGGTATCAGAACTAGATTTGTAGAAATTTCTATATGGTATCGGAGCTAGATTTGAAGAAATTTCTACATGGTATCGGAGTGGAAATCATGATAGCAGAGAAGAATTTGAAGTTGTCCTTGCACGTGAATAGAATTTGCAGATTGATGAAGCTCTAGTTTAGGGTAGATCCTGAAGACCCTATGTGCAGACTTCTTAATGGAGCAAGAAGGCTACTAGTGGGTAGATCCGTGAGCCAATGTTTAGTGAGAAAAAAAAAGGGTTGTGATCATTGATATTGGTAGAGATATTTCCCATAGGGAGATCGAAACTTAGAGGGAGTTTAGTTTTAGAGGAAGCAACCCTCTGGAAGTTAGTACTTCAGGATATGGGGAGATTAGACTCATTATTGCATTGGTTGTAGCAGCAGTGCAGAAGCAGCAGTAGAGAAGTAGCAACATCAGTATGAGTAAATCAAATTTAGCTCATGCATGCAAAGCCTTAAGGAGCAAGGAAGAGACTAGATATTTGTTGGTTGAGAGGGATCATGTTAGACCTCTCAACATACAGCCTGAGAAGTAGCCTCATAAAGTTGTGGAGTAGCCACAACTAGAGAAGCAGAGAGGAGACTGAGTGGAGACATCTAGTCAAGCAGAGACCTCCAATAGGGAGAAATTTCGAGCCAAGTGGGAAAATGGATCACATGCATCCATACCTCCTGGTGTGAGGTGGGGCGATGTGAAGCAATAGTCCTAAGAGTTGCATAAATTTGGGTAGGGTCCATTGAGGTGCATTTGTCTCATGGATCATTACCTTGCTATGGGGGACCACAGTATTTAGTAGCAGGAGGATCGGTGTGAGTCAGATACTGACGAGTTCAAAGAAGAGTTGAAAGCATAGCAGGAGGCTCAATAGCAAATTTAGCAGCAGCACAATTTTCCCAGTAGACAGTTGCAAATACAATTGATTCAGTTTTTTTTTTTGGATGTTTTTTGGTTACAAATGTTGCACTAGCAACATAGACGGTGACAAGAGTTGCATGTAGAACATTCCAAAGGTATCAGATCAAGATAGAATTGAATTCCTTTCTTGTTGAGAGGGAGTGTTGAAAATAGCAACAAGAAATGTTAAAAATAACATAAAGAAAAATCCTAATTTAATTTTGTCCTTGAATTAAATTAGGAATTAAATTGTAATTCCACATCTCAAGACAACTTGTAATAGTTAACTAAGTTAATGCGACTTAGTTAGCTCAGTTAATTCAAGTTGAGGGTTTAACTAGAGTCATGTAGAGTATCTCCTACAATTAGGAGCACTAGTTGAGTTTATTTTGAGTTGTAATTATTTAATTCAGTCTAACTGAGTTAAATTTAGTTAAACTAGTTCCAACTAATGGAGGAATTAGTGGGAGATCCAGTAGTGGGGTGTGACCTATAGTAGTGGGGTGTAACCTGCAGTAGTGGGGTGTAACTAGCACGTATCAACCAGTAAATTGAAGATTCACTCATAGTTAATTCATGCATATCATATCAAAGAAAGACCCAGTTGAGATTGGAGTTCAGGGATAGTGTACTATCAGTTGTAAAATCATATAAATTAAACCAATGGTACATGCAGTTAGAGGAAGGCCTATGAGGATTACGCAATTCATAATTGATGAATTTCCACATTAAATAGGGGATAATTCCCAAGGGAAAAGTACAAGGAATTAGGAGCTTGGCAGGCAGAAAAATTGGCTAAGTATTAGCCAGAGTTAGCTTGTGAGGCAAAGGATAGAAAATGCTTGTGCAGGTTGAGCCTAAGGTTAAGAAAAGCATATTGTATTCATCCATATTCCTTGACTAATGCAATATACAAATAGCAAGGGCTTTTAGTTGTGGCTTTCCCCATAAAATTATTGTGTTATGTGTGATTGAATTCTTTCTCTTTTATGCTTTGTGATTTCATCAATTGTTTATTGTTTCCGTTGATGAGTAGAGTAGACTCAAGTCAATTTTTTAGCATACTACAATATTCAGTTTGAATCTATAAGGAATTGCTACATGGTATCAGAGCTAGATTTGTAGAAATTTCTACATGAAAACCTGTGGATTTGCTTTAAAACCAACAAATCAATCAATTTGACTTGCAGATACAATAATTATCTCTTCCAATTTTTCCTCAATGATTATATTTCATACCTTGTGCACCCTTACGAATTATCTTGGTCTATATATAATCATTATTTTTTCATTGTTATGGTTTCACTATTGCTTCTCAAATGTTACTATAATTATGTTGGCTTTTCACTAAGATTGGACTTACAGTTTGCACTCTCTCTCTCTCTGATAGGAAAAATGAAGAGGTCAATGGTGGCTTGGAGCTTGGTGAGAGTCTATTCTTTTTGCTACCTTCATCAAAATTGGTAGCCTCTTCTCTATTTAGGCACATTCATTTACCTTCTCCTTTCCTCCTTTGGGAATTTCTCCTTTTTCTTATTTTCGAGTGCTAGCTTTCCTTTTTATGCATTAATGGACTTCTCTTTTTCCAAGAAACCCTAAGACTTAACAAAAGTACCCTAAAAAACTAATTAAAACTCTAGACAAGCATTAATACATATTTTAATAACTAGCATAGTGTTAATCCTCCATCCTTTAACCATTCCCCATGTGGTACCAAACTACCTTCATAAATTAAGTGATGAACCCACTCCTTTATTCCTATGCACCCTTTGTTAGTGGAGGGTTCTCTCCTATGTGGTAGCATGACAGGTTGCTTTAACCAGTATGTTGTACTTTTGTCTATACCATGCTTCTTTATTTCTTCCTTTGACTGCCTAAGCATGCTTATGACTATCATGTTGCCTTGGATTCTATTAGAACTTGTTTATAAATCATCAAAGTAAATATGAAGTTTCCTTCTCATAATGAAGGGAACTCCCCTGATCATCCAATAGTTGGTGTATTTATAGATCCACATGTAGAGATCGACATGATTAAATGGTTATCAATTTATTAGAATAACTAAACATATTGAGCTTGATTAAACATATAATCAATGTTTTTCTTCTAATTTATAAGAAAGACATTAATTTTGATGAGTTCCTATCTCCCAAGTTTTGTGGTGGGCCCCTTGATATAAAGAGTTGGGATGCACTTGACCCTTCTTGGCTTCAACTAACTTAATCTCACTACCATAGGCATCATTAAGCATGCATATAGGTTATGGATTGGATAGAGCATGGGCACCACTAACCTCCCGATTCAATTAGAAATGATAAGTAATGTTTGTCCCTAAGCCTTATTATTTCAAAAGATTGTAAGCCCCTGGAACCTTTCAAGGATGGATGGGAGCAAAAAATGGATAGACATCCCATGATAAGTAATGGGAACTTTATTGTAGATGACCATAACAAGTCAGTCTTACTACTTGGTAGTATCATTGTTTAATGTTTATATTTCATGTTGTAGGTCTTATGAATATAATTTCCCACTTTATATTTTATTGATTATAAATATTCAAAATGGTTGACATAAATAAATTTATATTTGAATTGTTGTTATCTTGTTGTTAATAATGTTTATAATAATCTCTATTGTTATTTTTATTATTTCTATATTAAATTTAAATAATATACTAGATTACTGATAAAATTATCATTCAGTAACCGTTAAACCACTTGAAATGTAAAAATAAAATAAAACCACTTGAAATATAAAAATAATTAAAATCAAGTGAGGAAAAACAAACACTAAAATTTTGACACTCTTAATAAAAAATTGAACTTAATCAAACAACATACACATTTGGAAGATCCTTATAAAGAGTATTTTTGCTAACCTATACCACGATGTAAGTTAAAACATTATCTTACCTAGATTATATTTCCACAATATTCCTCTACCATGGAATCTAACTTTTTAAAGAATTCTAATATTAAACAAATTATCTTGACAAAACTCTAAATAACTTGGACGATGTATAAAATAAAAAATATTGTTATATATATGCTATAGGTTAAAATTTTAAATAATTTCATTATTAAAACTTGGAAACCTTGACAACTGAAACGAGCCCGCTCTGCTTGACCTAGCCCACTCTGCTTGACCTAGCCTGCTCTGCTTGACCTAGCCTGCTCTGCTACTGGTTCACTTTTTCGTTTGAGGCCGCAGGCCGTCTCGGCCCTCTGGTTGCTCCGGAGGGCAGCATTACACAATCTGCGGGTTGTTGGGTGCCCCTTCACGCGCCCTTGAGGCTGTTGCGCCCCTGTGCTCAGCACTGAGGCACCCTTATCATGGATTCCACTGGGGGCTTCCCCAATCTGCCTCCAGAGGTGTTAGCATTCAAAGCAATGATCGACGCTGGCCCGAAACGAGCTCCATCGGCGACTTAATAGAAGTTCATCAAGAATATGGAAAAGATCCCTTCAGTTTCCCTCCCTAAAGAAGAGACGTGCAAACCAACTTTGAACCTAGCAGAGAGAGGCCTCATTGGACAGTTCACGGGTCTTTGGCCTTCTCCTAAATCTGTAGAAGACTGGACTCAAAGAAACTGGAATCCATTGATCAAAGAGGGTGTCAAAAGCTACTTTGTAGGCAAAGGATTCTTTGTCTTTGTGTTCAAAAGCACGGAAGGCAGAAGCTTAATTTTTAGAAATGGCCCATACTTCATGGGTCCGCAGGGATTGTATCTGAACAAATGGTCCCCAGACTTTGACCCTTCCCAGGATGTCCCTTCAGCTATTCCGGTTTGGGTGAGACTCCCCCATCTGCCTCTCTATTGCTAGAACCAAAAATCCCTAGAGAACATCGGAAACGCGCTGGGTAAATACATAGACAAAGCTGCAAGAAAAGATCAGTACTCTTGTGCTCGCATATGCGTTGAAGTTGATCTAGAGGATGGGTTACCAGAAGCAATCAAGCTCACTGTCGCTAGATGGACGCATATTCAGGAACTGGACTACGAACAGCTACCCTTGAAATGTCGACACTATCATGGGCACGGACACTTCGCCAAGCACTGCAAGAAAAGGGCTGAAGAGCAACCATACAAACAAAATGGGGATCAATGGACTCTAGTTCAGAAAACAACACATCCAAAAAAAGGCTCTGGGAAAGGAAACACAACAGGGATCCCAAACAGTTCTAAGCCCATTCAGGAAGACGAAGCAAACGCAAAAGGGACAGCAAGCACCCAGATCAACCCTGCAGCCTCAGAGCAGGAAAATCTGGTGCAGGTAGAAAGCACCCTACCAAGCAAAGAAGGAGAGAAAGCAATGCAGGTCGAAGTCACCCAAGGCAGCCCATCCAATCCCTCATACGCAGAAGTCACAAAGAAAAAAGCAATAGAAAACTCAGGATCATCGGAGGATGAAATCTATGAGCGCCCCTCTAAAAGAGTTGGAAGGAAATCTCGAAAAGAAATGAGAGAAGAAGAGGCCGAAAGACTCAAAACTCAAGGAAGCCAGGCCACGATAGAAATGTCCATCGAACGAAATACCAGACCAAGACCTTCCAAGGGAGGTCCCAACCCTTCTCTCAGTAAATAATGAAGCTTGTCTCTTGGAACTGCAGAGGATTGGGGAACCCCTCTAAACTAGAAGCAGTCAAGGACCTACTCAAAACAGAACCCTCAGACATCCTCATGCTCCAAGAGACCAAGATTGAAGGGCAAGCCCTTCTAGATATCAGTAAGTCAAAGTGGAATAAAAATACAAGCAAGGCAATCAGCACCAGGGGCACTTCCGAAGGACTGGCTACTCTTTGGTCAGATTGCACCTTCCAGCTCCACAATTTTAAAGAAACCCAGCACTGGATCTTCACAGAACTAATGCATAAAGCTAGTAAGTTAAACATTTCCCTATTCAATCTGTATGTTCCTGTAAATTACTCTGAGAAAAGAGAATGCTGGAATTCGCTTTCACTTTTTCTAGAGCAGCACTCCCCAAATAACATTATCTTAGCGGGAGACCTTAACATTGTTTTGAAATCAAAAGAGAAGAGGGGCGGCTCCGGCACTAGAGACTCCATGCTGGCCTTTGTGGAGGAGCTCTCCTAGAGCTGGGACCTTCTAAACTTCATTCCAGTCCGTGAGCTTTACACTTGGTCTAATAATCATGTTGGACCGGATCACATCTCTGCTCGTCTGGACAGGTTCCTGGTTCAAAGCTCCCTAATGATGAATAAAAAGATCATCATCACAAAAATTCTGCCTAAATTGACCTCAGACCACAAACCAATTCAGCTCCTACTAGAAGATGAAGAAGATCTGGGACCCATTCCCTTTCGTTTTAGCCCTCTTTGGTTCAAGAAAGAAGGATTCATGGAAACTGTGAAAGATGCCAGGGCTAAATCCTTCTCAGGTTCCTCCAGCTATATTTGGGAACAAAAGTTGAAGGCCACAAAACAAGATTTGAAGCAATGGATAAAAAAGCCAGACCCCACTCCAACCAACCAAAGAAAAGAGGCAGTTTAGATGTTGCACTCCTTGCAAACAGAAATGGAAAATAAATACATTACAGCAGAGCTCTTGGACAAGGAAGCAAAAGCTCGACAATCCACTTATCAATCCTTCCGAGCTGAAGAAGAACATTGGAGGCTAAAATCCAGAAGTCTATGGCTAAAGGCTGGTGATCGGAACACTTCTTTTTTCCATCGACAATACAGAGCTAGACTGTCCCGGAATCATATTGCCGAAATCAAGACCACGGAGGGCCAAGTCTGCAAAGGATTCAACCAGGTTAAAGACGCTGCTGAAACTCATTTCAGGAATTTATATAACGATGGAATCTAAGGTAATGATGAGGAAACTATCGATTTCCTCTCTAATATCCCTCTTCTTGTTAACCCTGAAGATAATATAGCTCTCTGTAGGCCCATCTCTGAGGAGGAAATTATCAATGTAATCTGGTCCATGGAAGCTGACAAGGCCCCTGGGCCTGACGGATTTACAATCCATTTTTACAAATCTTGCTGGGAAGTTATCAAAGCTGATCTCCTTAAAATGATAAGAGGATTCATGGAAAAAGCTAAGATAGGGGGAGGAACCAACTCCACCTATCTAGCTCTAATCCCTAAAGAAACCAACCCTGACACTTTTGCAAGATTTAGACCTATTTTGCTGTGTAATGCATCTTACAAAATTATAGCCAAACTCTTATCTAACCGAATCAAGCCCCTGCTCAAAAGACTGATCTCAAATTCTCAAGGCAGATTCGTGGAAGGCAGGTACATTATGGATAATGTTATTCAAGTTCAGGATACCATCCATACAAGCAAACAGCGAGGGGAGAAAGGTATGTTGATTAAATTTGATATGGCGAACGCATTCGACAGAGTTAATCGCTCGTTCCTTTGCAAAGTTTTGCTTTCTTTTGGCTTCTCTCAGCAATTTGTTCAGCTCATAAAAGCATGTATTGATTCCCCGTGGATTTCTCCCCTTATCAATGGTCGCCCTTCTAATTTCTTCCAAGCCTGGAGAGTTATTCGGCAGGGATGCCCCCTCTCTCCCTTTCTGTACATCCTCATGGCGGACTCCCTCAGTAGAAAGCTATCAGCTGAAAGAACTGTTGGTTCCCTCCCGGGTCTCAAACCTTCCATTGGATCAGCCCCCTTGAATCACGCACTCTTTGCAGATGACTCCCTGCTCCTTGGAGGTGCTTCCTCCATAATTGTGAAAGCCTTTGACTCGGTCCTGAGAAGTTACTGCAGGGTATCTAGCGCACTTGTCAATGAGAGTAAAAGTGAAATCTACAGTTGGAATACTGATCAGCAAGAGATCACTAACATCGCTAAGATCTTAAGGTTCAAAGGGCATGCAAAATGGGACAGGTTCAGGTATCTTGGTCTTCCTATATCCTCAGGCGTGAATAGGAGGTCCCTCTGGAATGATATCATCAGCAAAATAAAAGCTAAAATTACTGCTTGGGGTGGCCACTGGTTAACAAAAGGTGGCAAAACCATCCTTATCAAATCTCAGCTGTCAGCCCTTCCTATTTATCAAGCAACTTTCTTCTTGGCTCCCAAAAACGTAATGGAACAAATCTCTACACTCCTCAGGGATTTCTTGTGGCAAGGAGGGAAAGGCAATGACAAAAAAATGAACCTAGTAAACTGGGACTTGGTCAAGAGGCCGATCACTGAGGGCAGATTGCAAATACGTGATCCCTCCCTTGTTAATACAGCGTTGGGAGGCAAGCTCCTGTGGAAAATGATCCACGATCCCTCTCACCCTATCAGTGTTACCTTAAGGTCCAAATATGCAGACAATGCCGCCCTCAGGAAAATGCAACTCGACAGCACAGTTTCTTGCACGCAGGTTTGGAGGCTCTGCTGCAAAAGTAGCAATTTTTTCAATAATCACTTGTATAGAATCCCTGGCAACAATAAGCGCACGCATCTGTGGAAAGATTGCATAATGGGGTACGATCCTTTGGCAGAAAACAATGAAATTTTTGAGCTTAGAGACTGGCTAGAAAGAGCGGGTATAAACAGTATTTATGATTTGTCAATTTGGGACAATCGTGGAGATTGGGCAGGCTGGAATCTACACGGAATTCTTGCACGTTTAAGAAACCAGCAGAACCAGCTTGAGGATCTGCTCGAAGACGCCGCGCCGGTCAACAGAAACATGAGGGACAGATGGGGTTGGGGCCTAACAGGAATGTATACTTCAGCTGAGGGTTATAGAGTGCTACAGGGTTCTAAGAACAGTAATCATCCACCCACCTTCTAGAAACAGGTATGAGAGCCATTAGCTCTCCCAAAAGTAAATTTTTTCTTCTGGACCTTGGCTCACAATAAACTTTTAATGGGAGACAATCTTGTAAAAAGGAAGATCGAAGGGCCTCATAGATGTGTGCTTTATAGAAGTAATTTAGAAGCTGCCCAGCACTTTTTTTTGGAGTGCCTCTTCGCCAAAGAGGTGTGGGGTCTCATAATGCAAGATTTTCAGATCTCCCTCCCTTCTCAGAGTTCTATCCCGGACCTCTTTGCTTCATGGAGTGCCTACTACCCTCAACGTATCCCTCCCAAGTCTTTCTGGTGCAAAGTATGGATAGCGCTCCCCAAATTTGTTTGTTGGCAGCTTTGGCTAGCTCATAATCAGCAGATCTTTAAATATATACAGCATTCTCTGATTCAAGTTGCTGTAAAAGCTAAGTCTCTACTCTTGGAAAAGGCCCAACAGCAGTATTACAAAGATGACCCTCTGCTCACGCCGGAAGAAAAGAGGTGGCTGGCCCTAGAGCCACATCCCCGAAAGTATCTCCTGCCCCCCCAGAAAGCTAACCCGGTCTGGCGAAAAAGAGAGCCAGATGACACATTCTAGAAATGGTGGAGGGCCCAAAAATTAACTACTATATTCTTTGATGGGGCGTCCAAATGGAACCCCGGAATCACAGGCGCTGGTGGGGTCATCTACTCCACAGATGGATCTTATAGAGATTCATTCGCTTGGGGCCTTGGCCTGAAAACTAACAATCAAGCTGAGATCCTTGGGTTACTCAAAGCTTGTCTTATTGCTAGAGAGAAAGGTGTTAAAGATCTCCAAGTATTCGGAGATTTAGAAATTCTAATCAAAAATTTAATCAAGGGGGAACTCTTCAACAACGCGGGTCTCAACAAAATTATGGGCAGATTGAAGAGAATCTTACAAGACTTCAACTCATACAAGCTTTACCACATTCTCAGAAACTCCAATAGTGAAGCTGACCGGATGGCGAACAGTGGATGCACCCTCATGAAAGGGAGTTTAATTGTAAATGGGGAAAGTTTCTTCCAAAAACTGTGAAATTGTAATATCTCAAAGGCAGCAAAAAAGGAAAACAGCCATGTAATAGGGGTCGCTACGGCAAAGACCCATTCTCCTTTTTACAATAAATAAAATCCACAACCGTTACAGTAAAAAAAATAATAATAATAATAATTAAATAATTTCATTTATTCAATAATGGCATTAAATTAATTTAGGAAGTAAAACTTTGAATAATTTCCTATTTTATCTAGGTTTTTTTTAAAGAAACAATTAGCCTTCTATTAATCAAACTGGAAACAAGCTAACACTTTTACATTCAAAAGCGTTGTTTCTTCCATAGTCCTCCAAAACTGCTCTAGCCATAGACTTCTTATAGACTGATATTTCTTTACTATATATACAACAACATTTTCCTTACAATGTCTCTAAAAAACTCCTTTGCTCTTAATAAAATTGCAAAACATCATAAGATTTAAGCATTATAAAGAAACTACCCATTTCCCTCCTCCTAGTTCCAGTTGAGCCCCTCCTTGCTCGTGTTCTCTACATCCATTTGATGGAGCAGTTCCACTGTGGTGTTATCCATTGCCCTCCTCCTGGTTCCAATTGAGCCCCTCCTTGCTCAACCGGATTGCTTATATGTGGATTGTCATGAATTAATTCCTCCTTAATTGGATTCATTAGGCCCATCGACCTTTGATTATGCAAATTTATGGAATACGGCATAGGGATGGATTTCCTTGATCCTCTATTAAATTTCCTTATTCCAAGTTAGCCCCTATATTGGATTTCTCATCTACTAATTGGATATTTTCTCATTTAATATGATATGAACCAATATTTTCAAATTTATCTAAAACGAGTTGTATTTCATGATATATTGGAGGCAATTCATTTTCCACATAGTCCTTCAACTTATAACATTTTTGTATAGTGATGAGTGAGTCCCCAAATATACTTAAATGACGAATTCCATTGGGCAGGGAAATTTTCATCCCTTTCCATAGACCTAAAACTGTTGCCTGGTTGTTTGAGGAAATGGCTAACCCCCATGAAAACTTTTTCTCAATTTCTCCATTAGGGCGAAGAATAACACCTCCCGCTCCTGCCTCCCCTTGTCCTATCCTGTCTTTTTATGTAAATATTTTTACCAAGTTAAATTACACAAAAATAAAATAATTATAATTATTAATCAAAACATTATTACTCCATCAAATTACATAAAAATTAAAGAAAAAAAAACTGTGATTTATGATTAATAATTAAACCAACCTAGATTCATATTAATTCTGGACCTACGAAGCGCCCAGAGGGATCAAATCTCCTAAGGTGCAAACCTATTTTACAATAAAAATATATTTGATCTCTCTCGACGCACGGTAAATGTAACACACCCAACCCACTTGATCCTAGTAGGAAGGGCGGTCATTATGCAAGTCTATCTTCCATAATACAGTCGTGGGAAAGGGACCCTAAAAAAAATCAATCATCTCTCTCTCTCTCTCTCTCTCTCTCTCTCTCTCTCTCTCTCTCTCTCTCTCTCTCTTTGTTTCTTATTATTACTATTATTTCTTTTTCTTTTTGAAAACCTGGAGTACACATACCACTTCTTTACCCTATTTCTTACTGCCATGTTAAAGCCTATCATAGGCCCAAAGACAAATCAGATCTACTGATGGTCAGGCTACCCTATGCGTTCCCATCAGTTTGTTTGAACCTCGAGCTCTGTCCTGGTTAGAGTTTGTCCTATCACATGCTCGCCTTCACCTTTTCTTGGACAACCCAACCCTCGACTTCTGACCTAGTTGAGGTCGGCCTTATCGAGTGCATGTCGTGACCTTTACTGGATGGCTTGACCCCCGATCTCCAACCTAGTCGGAGTCAGCATCAACCTTCCTTCGGTGGAGTCGTCTCCACAGTTTCGCAAACCCCACCTCTGACCCTTTGACTTTATTGCCTTATGAAGTTATTATACTTGGTAGATATTCGGCCACACGATCTCAACAACCAATCATTGGTTGCCATGCTTAGGGTTCACTTCCCTAATTGGATAAGGTTTCAGCTTTTTAAGGGTGAGTTTCATCTCTCTACTACTCATCAAAAAATATCTTCACCCTCGTCATGATCTAACTCAGGGACCTCACCCCAGCAGTTTGCAATACATCTCAGAAGGTTAGACTTACCGCTCAAAGGAGTGTTTCTCCTCCTTATGCTAATCAACATGATTTTATCTCTTTAGTTATGGTGTAGACGTTCTAGATTATATTGTATTTGAAGTTTATTTATCAGTTATATCACTATCGGGAGTTCAAACTCAATGAAAATCCTTTATATTCTTTACCCCCCTGGGCAAAGCCTAAAAGTAAAGAAGTATTTTGTTCGTGGTAATTTCATAGCGGAATTGCTAAAAGAACAAGTTTAAAAGAATCATCCCCTGGATACCCATGTGACCAAGTTAAATCATATTATAAAGGGTTATATGGAGCCATAACCAAAATATATAAAGATGTGTGTGTGTGTGTGTGTGTTAAGAGATGCGGTTAATCGCAATCGCAAAGATGCAGCAGGCAGTTATATTATTACCACGGGAATTACCGATTCCCGATTGCGATGAGCAGTTATATGATATCACCCCTGGCTGGACCCTAAAGATTATATATTGTGTTTATTACTTCGGCGGGTCCGCAGAGCAATGGCCGTTGGTTCCGCCAATCATAATTTGCAATAGGCGGACCCGAAACACATATATATTATGTTTTAAAGCCCCGGCGGGTCCACGATATCGCATAACACTTTATATATGTGTATATGGCTATGCTGATTGCAATATGTGATGGGCCGGACCCGAAAAACTTTATGTTACGTTTTATAATGTCAGCGGGTCCACCATATTGCAAAGCGCCTTATGTATATGTGTTGGCTCATTCCGTCGATTGCGATTTACGATTGTGATTCTGGACCCGATATTATATATGCCATGTTTTATACTTCCAGTGGGTCCGCCATATCGCAGATTGTTAAGGTTTGGGTTAATACATCAATTAAAAGCGTTGATTGCGATATGCGATGGGATTCCGGACCCGATATTGTTATGTATTACCTTTAATAACTTGGGTGGATCCGATGGAGTTATTAAACCGGGTTAATTCTTTTTCAATTCTGCTTTTGCGTGCTTTGTGTTAATTTTGTCGTGTAAAGGAAAAAATCAGTGTTAAAGCCAAATTTGAAGAAAAGGCAGTTGGTCGAGTTTCTTGGTGTTTTGGCCAATTGAAATGCGCCCGATACATGTGTAAGCCCAGATTTACGCACAGCTAACACAGTTTATCACGACTAAAATGGATTAATCATTATTTAGGCATATACAGAGGAACTCGGCAGCGGATTAACAAAGCAAGCCGTCAGTTATCGTCCTCTTCTAAATTCAGTTATGTTCCTATTATTTCATGTTCTTTGAGGTGTCTTTTACCCTCTGTAAAATCCTGTAATAGTTTTTAATTTAGATAGTTAGGGAAACAGTTTAGTAGTTTGACAGTTTCAAAGATCAACAATTGTTTCACAATGTATAAAAGGAGGAAAATTTACAAAGAAAGGGTTGTTGGAATTTTGGAGAACTCAGAGACAAGACTATTGTATTCATGATATTATTGTTGATTAATGAAGAATCAGAAGTTTCCATGCATTTGTTGGGTATGATTTTGTAACTTCTCTGTTATGTGCCATCTTATGTTTTCTTCCTTCAACTATGGTAATGAAGCTGCAGGTCTTTATTTGCTTAGGTAGATAAATTTTCACCTTTCTTTCTAAGTTACAGATAGTAGTTTCTGTGTAAGGCAGCATATTATCTTTAACTTCTCCAAGAGTCATAGATAGTAGGTTATGTGTTAAACAGCATATTGTCCATGATTCAGTTCTCACCTTCATAATTATTCTAAGTTACAGATAGTAGTTTCTATGTAAGGCAGCATACTATTTTTAACTTATTCAAGATTTCTTCATTTATCATTCATATTCAGCTAATCAAATGGCATTCTGATATTTCCCTGTCACCTAAATATTGAGAGTAAAAAACCAAGTCTCCAGGTCCTTCATTCAAGAACACAACATATATCTAAGTGACAAATAAGTGACAGTAAATAATATTTATTAATGTCTTAAGCACAATTTCTCTACAGCTAGGAAATTGGTTTCTTAAGGTACAACATTAATTGGCGCCATTGTCGGGGAGAGAAGCCAAGAACACTTTTCCCTGGGTTTTTCAATATTTTCCTCTGGTTGTTCAGTGAGGATGAAATACTTGGCTGTTTCAAATAAAATCAATAAAAGGCAACTCCATAATAACAAAGACCACAGCCTACAAAATAATTGAATAAGAACACTTTTCCATAGGTTTATTAAGTTTGAAGCTGATCCTTGAGAGTGACAAGTTTCAGCATTTGGTTGTACATTCACACTTGTGATTTTCACTTACAACATTGATTGGCGACTCCACTGCACTTTGAAGTTTTCTTTTCTCGGTTTTAATGGATCTCCCTGCATTCTTAGTCCATAAATTTGATCCATTTGATTTTGTAGAATTAAGACTTCTGTGATCTGTCATAGTTATAAGAATAGCTTCTGCTTTATGTGATTTACGCAGAAGCTATTCTTATAACCATTTGATTTTACTGGGATCACCGGCTATACTCATGATATGCCTACATTTTATGACCGGAATGAGTATCTTCCAAAATTCAGTAGAAAGGAATATGAAGATACAGCTCAGCACCTTCAAGAGTTTCATGAATGCATGGAGCAGCACGGCATCATTCATGAAGATGTGAAGATGAAGTTGTTTATGTTTTCTTTGGACCAAGAAGCTAGGGGTTGGTTCAAGTCTCTGCCTCATTCAAAATTTCATCCTTGAATGATTTTTATTCAGTATTCAATTCTTCTTGTAGAATTTGTTATCCACACAAGTTTCTTTTTGAAGGTTGTTGTGAATATTATGATGCCAAAGAAACTTTAAAAGCTCAAGATAATCATGTTGAGGAAACTAATCATCCTGACAATAATATATCAAGCATTCAGAGAGGTTGTAGTCAAATTAATTATCAGCAAGTCTCTGAAAGCAAAGAACTATCATTTTCCCAAGATGATGCGGAGAGGGTTATAAAACATTCTTCTTCAAAAATATCTCAAGCAGAGAATTGGTTGACTCTATTCCAAGCAAATCAAGAGAGTATTCAAATGGAGGAAAATTCAAACATGCATCAAGAATTTCTGCTCAGCAGTCGAGAAGAGGAAGAAACAATTAAGTTGCAAATAAATCCCCAGAGTTCCTATTTTGTTAAATTTAATGATCCTCCTATCTATAATGAAAATCATTTAAATGAGGAATGGGACGAAGCTCTTCAAGTTCATCAGTTAAGTGTTGAACATACAGGGAGAAATCAACAAGTGGGATATGTTAGACAGCAATATATTGAGCCATCTATCATAGCAAAGGAGGTTATCTCATGTAAAAAGAAAGCTGATAAAGAGATTGTATATCATTGCATTGAAGAACATAATGATGCCCATGGATCAAAGGTAAACAATCTATTTGAAGTTGATCATATGTTGTATAGTAATGAGAAAATATTTCTTTTTCTTCCTGAGGTTAGAATTACAAATTATTTTCAATCAAAGCTTAGAGATGAAAAGTGGAGACATGAAAGTGGCATAGATCATTTTCTTAAAGATGTTGTTGATTGTTCTGTTGAACATATTATCCTAACAGAAGGTTTATTTGAGTAAGAACCTTCATACATAGAGAATTTCTTTTTTTGGAATTAATTTAATCAATTAAATAAAATAACATATAACTTACCTCACATTTCAATTTTAATTAATAAATTAACAATATAATAAACTTATTATATCAATAATAATATAGACATATTATAAATCTCACAATTTAATTTTAATTTAATTAATGAGCATCATAATAAACTTATTATATCAATAATAATATAAACCTAAATAATAAAATTAATTACACTAAATCATTAGCATGAGAAATCATAAATAAATAAATAACATACAATAACAAGTAGAAAATATAATTGGTGACAATAATAATAAGGGCAAAAATAGTAATTTATTCAGCAAACATAATATGATATTAATTCAGAAATTAACTAGAATAATAATAAATATTATTAAATAGTCATATGATCGGCTAAACAGTCTTTACAGCTATCCTATTTCATATTTATCACAAACCTTTTTCTTTTTCTTTTCTTTTCTCCGTAAATCAGTCCTGATGATGAGTCTTGGTCTAGACTCGAAACGTCAACAAATGTAAAGATGAACACTGTGGAATATCTGAATTCCTCTCAGAAACCACACCACAGTAATCTACAATCCAAGAACATATTTTTTATTATACTTTTGAAGATCCTGTGGCAGATTACATGGAAGAATTCATCAGCAGTCTACACATATCATTTTGTGGATATACTCCTAATTTTTGTCGTGAGTTGCTTTTATGCATAATTTATTTTTTGTTCAGGATGAATTGCATTTTCAAGATTCACTGGCAAAATGGTTCTAGATCTGGCACTCAGATGCTAACCTCGTACCATTGGAAGATTGACTTCACCTGATGGAGATCAATCATGTACATATGTAGGAACTTGTACATAAATAATCTTAGGTGTTGAGAATTTGGTTTCCAGTCGCAGTTCTTCAGTTTAATCATTAATTGATGAATAAAGGTGACTTTCCTAGTTGGAAACTGGTTTGCAAAGGTTTCAGACTTCAAGATTGTCAGGTTCTAGTTTGTCAAATTTCAGGTTTTTCACAGTCTAGGACTCCATGCCCAACTAAGGCTACTAATCTATGATTCTCAATATTTTTCTATCAAAGCACAAGCATCTTATCGCTGCAAATATTGGTGTGGGTTTGTTGTTCAAATTTTCACACAGTTAAGCTTGGCGAAGCAATATATGACTCCATGCCTAATGGATAAGGTACTAATTTGCTGTTCTTAATGCTTCTGGGACAAAAGCACTATCCCCAGTTGGAGCCAGATGTTGTAGCTTATATTGTGTTTGAAGTTTATTTATCAGTTATATCACTATCGAGAGTTCAAACTCAATGAAACTCCTTTATATTCTTTACCCCCCCCCCCCCCCGCAAAGCCTAAAAGTAAAGAAGTATTTTGTTCGTGGTAATTACATAGCGGAATCGCTAAAAGAACAAGTTTAAAAGAATCGGCCCCGGGATACCCATGCGACCAAGTTAAATCATATTATAAAGGGTTATATGGAACCATAACCAAAATATATGTGTGTGTGTGTGTGTGTGTGTTAAGCGATGCACTTAATCACAATCGCAAAGATGCAGCGGGCAGTTATATTATTACCATGGGAATTACCGATTCCCAATTGTGATGAGCAGTTATATGATATCACCCCTGGCCGGACCCAAAAGATTATATATCACGTTTATTACTTCGGCGAGTCCGCAAAGCAATGGGTGTTGGTTCCGCTGATTGCGATTTGCAATAGGCGGACCCGAAACACATATATATTATGTTTTAAAGCCCCTGCAGGTCCATGATATTGCATAACACTTTATATATGTGTATATGGTTATGCCGATTGCGATATGTGATGGGCTGGACCCGAAAAACCTTATGTTACATTTTATAATGTCGACAGGTCCGTCTTATCGCAAAGTGCCTTATGTATATGTGTTGGCTCATTCCGCCGATTGTGATTTGCGATTGGGATTCCGGACCTGATATTATATATGCCATGTTTTATACTTCTGACGGGTCTGCCATATCGCAGATTGTTAAGGTTTGGATTAATACAACAATTGAAAGCTCCGATTGCGATATGTGATGGGATTCCGGACCCGATATTGTTATGTATTATGTTTAATAACTCGGGTGGATCCGATGGAGTTATTAAACCGGGTTAATTCTTTTTTAGTTCCACTTTTGCATGCTTTGTGTTAATTTTTCTGTGTAAAGGAAAAAAATAGTGTTAAAGCCAAATTTGAAGAAAAGGCAGTTGGTCGATTTTCTTGGTGTTTTGGCCAATTGAAATGCGCCTGATACATGCGTAAGCCCATATTTACGCATGGCTAACACAGTTTATCACGACTAAAATGGATTAATCATTATTTAGGCATATACAGAGGAACTCAGCAGCGGATTAACAGAGCAAGCCAGCAGTTATCATCCTCTTCTAAATTCAGTTATGTTCCTTTTATTTCATGTTCTTTGAGGTGTCTTGTACCCTTTGTCAAATCCTGTAATAGTTTTTAATTCAGATAGTTAGGGAAACAGTTTAGTAGTTTGACAGTTTCAGAGATCAACAACTGTTTCACAATGTATAAAAGGAGGAAATTTTACAAAGAAAGGGTTGTTGCAATTTTGGAGAACTCGGAGACAAGGCTATTGTATTCATGATATAATTGTTGATTAATGAAGAATCAGAAGTTTCCATGGATTTGTTGGGTATGATTTTGTAACTTCTCTGTTATGTGCCATATTATGTTTTCTTCCTTCAAGTATGGTAATGAAGTTGCAAGTCTTTATTTTCTTAGGTAGATAAAGTTAAAATTCCTTAAAAGAGTGCTCTTGTACTTGAAATTTTCACCTTTCTTTCTAAGTTACAGATAGTAGTTTCTATGCAAGGCAACATATTATCTTTAACTTCTCCAAGAGTCATAGATAGTAGGTTCTGTGTTAAACAGCATATTGTCCATGATTCAGTTCTCACCTTCATAATCCTTCTAAGTTACAGATAGTAGTTTCTGCGTAAGGCAGCATACTATTTTTAACTTCTTCAAACTTTCTTCATTTATCATTCATATTCAGCTAATCAAATGGCATTCTGATATTTCCTTGTCACCTAAGTATTGAGAGTAAAAAACCAAGTCTCCAGGTCCTTCATTCGAGAACACAACATATATCTAAGTGACAAATAAGTGATAGTAAATAATATTTATTAATGTCTTAAGCAAAATTTCTCTACAGCCAGGAAATTGGTTTCTTAAGGTACGACTCAAAGGTATCGCCCTCCTCCTATCTTTCGATAGCACTTGGTACTTGTGGTGAAGTAAAATTCGAAGTGCAGACACAAATAATTCCTCTAGCCCGATAGTGGGTCTAACCACAAACAAGACATTCTATGGAAGATTTCCTTGGGTTAGAACCAATTAAGAGGGCCTACCTCTTAGTATTCTTTTCTCGTTTGGTGATGGCCTTGCTTGCTCACTCCAGATATCTCCCGTTTCATTCTTCGAACACCTGAAACAAGTAAACAACAGCAAACAACAATCGTGATAATAGACAAATTGTAATTCAACCTACTTAACAATTCAAGAAGCATTAAGCCATAAACATGTGAGATGACACATTATGTAGGAAATCAATCGATAGTTGCATATATATTAAATCAAGAATAGATTACAACCATTGTCTTGGCATTGTTGTTCTCCTCCGACAAAAACAGGTTCCCACACACTTCCATTAACATTCCATGATGGCCTCAACAATGATATTTTTAAGGCTCTTCCCTTTCGTCTTCACACTAAACCAAATTCACACTTCTCCCTCACACTCAACTAGAAAGCTACAACTATGAATAACTTGTTGATCACTCCAAACTTAATTAGCACTAGCACACCAACATTAACACTAGCTTGTGCTTGGGAAAAAGGGAGGTTTATATGGCATGAATGGATGGGAGATGGTTCCTATTCTCATGGGAGAAGGTATTATCTCTTGAGGTAGTTCCATCCTTATAGGGGGAAGGAGCCCAAACTGACATCCTCGACTCCATCTGACCCAACCATTTACCAGACTTTCGTTACGAAGCTTCTAGAGCTAGAAGCTTCGACTCCTTATTTAAAAAACTTTCCAAAAGAGGATTAGCGTGACTAGAACAAGGCTTAGTTGCTCCAGTCGGTGCAAGAGACAGTGTTAATCCCTGCATATCTGCGTGAGGAGGACACTGCTCATTAGCGTCGGTCTTGTAAACTAGGAAAAACAGAAGATTTTTGGGAAATGATGCAAAAGGGAATTGTTTTGCTCATGAAGAGGGACACAATGGGAGTTTCTTCATGAAGGGGAAGCATATGGGGTTCACTGTAGAGGTCCTCTAGGATCATGGAATGGGGAGTACAAGGACAGTGACAAAATGTTATGTAACCGATTCCCCCTAAAGTGTGAAGGCCGAACTAGAGTGAGGGATGAAATGCTTTATGAATCAGTGCGGGGAACTGGATTCTGTCGTCAGAAAACCTACAAGCAAGTACAGATACATATACATAACTCAAAACTCTCTCAAATGATACGTGAATCATGTAAATGGATCTAGGAATGGGCGCAACCATCCGATAAAGAGGATCATATTGAAACCAAGGTATGGTCGCAACCATCCAATAATGAGAAGGATCACATATGACAACTCATGGTATGGTCGCAGCCATCCATCTGAGAGAGACATGTATATCAACATCATCATGTCACACCATCTTGCAACCTGGACTTTTGTAATCTGAGCCCAAGGTCTTGCACTCCAACACGACCCGATCAAAGTACAAATTCTAACATGTGAATAGATGTGTTGATGTCGAACATGCTATAAAATTACTTGATTACTAGCCAATGATGTAAATTGTTAACAAGCGTGAGAGAACCCACCAATAATGACAATGGTCCTCAAGGTACTATCAGCGCAATTCACGGAATGTGAATAAAGGAACTATAGTCGAACACCCATGAAACCACCCGATTGAAAGCTAGTGATGTGAACTTGCCGTCGAGTGTGAAGAACTTGCCATTAGGGCATGAGAGCTCTAAGGTACTAGAAGGGATTCTCTGAGTCAACTTCCTAGATAATGAGCTGAAGTCGATAGGAAGTGACCGTGTTGAAGGGGGACCATAATGTATCCCATATCATCGACACGAGACAAAGGGATGTAAAATGATTTTGGATGATACAGAGAATCAGGGGTAAGTGTAATTGCAGAAGGACAACTCTTGAACATATCAACGACATGACTAAAAGTTTGATAGCTTTTGGATCCATAGGATCGGTGATCATGATGACGTGGCAAAGATCAAATGGAAGGCAAAAATGAACGGCCCAACCCAGGAAGGTCAACGATAAAGAAGGAGGACACCCCATCCCGACATAAAGCAGAAAGTGTCATGTTCAAGAGTGAGTTGTCGACACAACTAAATAGATTTCCAAATTTTCCCCCATCATTCCTGGCAAGTACCCCAATTATTTTTTAATCGCAGTCTTGAAGGGGATAGCTTATGCTTGCATTGTAAGTTCATCCTTCGGATGAATCAAACCTAGTAAGTTTAACGATCCCTAGGAAGGAGAAGCTCATGTTCGTCATGGTGATGAATCCGATGTCGTTTAATATTTTAATGAGTATGACAAAGTTACAACTTGGTATATTTTCATGTTTAGAGAGTTTGAAAAAGACATGGAAAAGAAAACTCCACATGGTCCCTTTTCGTACATTTGTGTATCTCGAGCTCGAAAAGGTAGAAAACAATACTTGAGAGAATTGCTTGTCCATTTCAGTCAAGGAGTACATTTTTCATAAATAGTGCATCCCAACCCGAAAAAGGGGTAAATGTATACTAGGCGCACGACGTTTTTCATCCATTAACGACTTCGAAATGACAAGGGCTCGGCTATCTTTTCATGTTTAAAGGATCGGAAAAGAGCTTGAAAAAAGGACCCCCCATTTTATTCTCTTTTATGAGTCAAAAGGGAAAAATACTCAGCAATCTTTTCATTTGAGTTTTATGAATCGAGAAAAGAGTTGAAACGTGACTCAGCACCATCGTCGAACATCCATCACCTGTTGCTGTGCAAAAAAGGTAAAGTAAATTATCCAATTCTTGAGGCAAAATAGGTCAAAAATACTTAAAAACCCTAATATTTCATGAAAAACTGAATAAAAGGAGGGAAAAGTAAATATTTTTTACCATTTACCATTTTACCTTCCTGTGGAAAACATTTTACCCTCTTTTTCTCTAATTTTTCTGGAGCAGATGGCGGGAGATCTGGGAAATCATTCGTCGAGCCGCCAGTTGCAGGTAAGAGCCAAGTCCCTAAACTCCATTTCCATACTGTTTATTCATGTTTTCATCCATTTTTTGGATTTCTGAGGGAGGTTTTGGAAAAAAAAAATCACCCTCAGTCGGTACGATTTCTGGGCACGGAATCGCGCTGACCGAGGGTATTTAAAACGCCCAACAGCGCTCTTAGTGCAACTATTTTTAAAACATGCGCATCGGCGCCGTCAATAAGGAAAAAGCCATTTTCCTCTCAAATCCATTGTTTGAATCCAAATTTTACTTGCCAAAAATGATTATTGACTTAAATACATGGTTTTTGCAGGAAAGAATCGCTGAAAATGGTAGACTGGAAAGAACGTGAGCATGAAGATGTGGAAACTCAAGCAATGAATGATCCAAATTGCTTGAACGCCTTGAGGAACTGTGGGCTCCTCAAGATCTTTCTCACTCCAGGGATGCTGGATCAACCTAAGCTACTTCGATACCTGATTAGTCTCTGGGATGTAAATCGGGAAATATTCATTATTGGTGACTAGAAGCTAGAGTTAGAAACTTCAGACATCTATTTCATCACAGGACAGTCTCGGAGAGGGGAACCATTCAACCTATAAGGGTCACGACCAATTAGGGCAAGCATATCCATGCTACTTGTCGAACATCTCCCATAAGCCCTCAAATCCATGAACGGCAAGATTAAGATTGCCACTGTGCAAGATCTGACACTGAGAGTGCTACTATTGACTATCAACAGAGTGGCTGGGTCCCAAGCAAAGCACAAGACTAACAAGTCGAAATTCCTATATGCTATCGACTATACAGCACTGACGATCTTCAATTGGGCAGAAGCCATGAAGATCAACATGAAACACCAGCTGACAAAAGATAAGGCGGGGAATCTGAAGCAATTTTGATTCAGATCTGTACTAGTGACCTTCTTCTTGGAATGGGTTTCAATGTTCCAGTACCAACTAACTGAGGTAGATCTGCCAATGCCGTTGTTAGGTCCCTATAATAGTAGTGATTACCCCATTACTATTGTAGTTGTATCCCTTATTAATATTTTTGAACCCCTATTGTCCCCATATTTTTATTACCATGGCCCATAGAATCCCTCTATTGTTATTTTTGTGGCTTTATATTATTATTGTTAGGTTGGATGGGTTATATTGTGACTCCATAGACTCCTATATATAGAAAGGAGGTTTTGTCATTTGAATCATCCAAGAATTGTTCATTTGTGTAATCTAAAGGAGGTTTCCCCTCGAAGAGGCTGAATTCTAAGGTGTTGATCTCTCTTTTCTATCTTTTTGTGAGCTGGTTTCATAACAGTTGAAGAAGATACTAAGGGAAATATGGTATGATTTAGATGATATAATGGTTGGAGTGAATAAAGTGGAGTGCTTCATGGTCTCGGACTTGGATACTAATTCCAATACTCATCAAAATGAGGAATTTGTTATCAACGTACCACCTCTAATCATGGTTAATGCAAACTCCTCTCCAAAGCACCCGATGATCATCTTGAATGAGTATGTCCATCTTTGAATTGGCTCTTATATTTCTCTATTGGTAGTGAGTGATAATCCTGTATTTAGATGTTATCATCTAGCTTTAAGTATGTTAGTTGTTTTAGATTGTAAACTTTGTTATGTCAGTATCTATGGCTATTTTTTCTCGTTGGAAAAAATACTATGTTAACTATTATCTTCGTTGTTATCAAGAGTACCCACAAAGTTTATTCCTTGGGAAAGTATCAATCTGAATAGTTGAGTTGGTTTTTTTGTACAGTTTCCTGTAAGTTACTGATCATTCTCTAAGATAAAATTTGAATTAAAAAATATACTAATATATTATATATATATATATATATATATATAATATATATTATATTTATATATATATATATATATATATATATATATATATATATATATATATATATATATATTTATATATATATATTATATATTATATATATATATTATATATCTATTAGTATATTTTTTAATTCAGTTTTATCTTAGAGAAATGATCAAAAATTACAAAAAATAAATCATTACATGTACCAAAATCACACTAATAATTTCATCAAAATTTCATCTTGATATCCTTTAACATTTCACTAGATTTCAATTGAAGAATACAACATACTTTATATGGTGTTCTTATTATTAGTCCCTACCTACGGCAAAGCAGGGACTATTGTGATCAATAAACAGTTGACCATCTATTAATTCTCGATTGACCCCTCAAAAATATATATTACTGGATGCATTAACTTGACAAAATAATTATATTTTATTAAATAATAGATGGAAAATGATTTGATTGGGCAATAATATTTGAGGTCTTATTTCCATCTTAAATTTTCTATCCAAAATTTTATTTCTCCCTTAATGTCTTATTTCTGACTTAAACTTTTTATGCAAAGTTTTATTTGTCTTAAACTTTTTATGCAAAGTTTTATTGTAGTGTTTTGGTTCTTTGTTTTATTTCCAAGTAGTTGTCATGCGAAGTTTTTTTTTTATCCAAAGTAATTGTTATGCAAAAGTTTTTTTTTCAATTTTTTGCCTATTTTATCCAAAGTTTTGTTTAGGTCTCTGCCTGCGTAGTTAGTTGGCAGCGCACACCTTTGTGGAAAGCTCCAATCCTAATACAACATGCCTATTACCAACTGGCATTACAGATCATCTCTCCACTACTCCTCTACCAGCATGTTCTGTTGCTACGCTTACATGCCAATGTGTCCAGGCATCCATAACGAATCATAAGCTTGTTGCCCGTTGATGCTCAGCACAACATGGGCACCACCTACAGCATCCAACATCCAACATTATTGCTTTTTGATGCTCAACATAGCACAGGCACCACCTACAACATCCAGCATCCAACATTCCCACCACTCCAAAGTTTCCCTCTTCTGATGCAAGCATACACCAAAAATGGCTGAATCAAAATGGTCGAATCAGTGTCTCCCTCTACAACCCTTGTAGGTATGAATTCATTTGGCTCAGATTGAACATTTTTGCTCTTTCCAAATAGAGAAAATATATCAATTGATTTTGAGGAGGAAAATTCTGACTACCTAGAGTTTCCTACTTGTCCCCAACATTTTCTTATTTTTCCATTTATAGTGATTCTCTTTGGGACCCTTGTCTAGACTTGTTAGTTGGAATAATTCAATTCTTGTGATGGGTGATATCATCCTCGTGGATATTTCAATGTGTGCACCACAGATCGCCAAATTCCTTTCCATGTCAATCCTAATGCTATAAAATGGAAGGGTTCCAAGGTAACTAGATAATGCATATTATCACCTCATGGAACCGCTCTGCATTTCACAGTAGTGCTTTCGCACCACAGGGGAGAATCCCTTTGTAATCTCCAAGAAAACTATGAGGTTTAGGTTCCTAGAATGCTACTATATTGTATTAATTGCTTGCTCTAAATTGAAATAATAGACCTGTAAAACACTAAAACAACAAATAGAATCACACATTTACCCCTAGGGACAAATTTCTATGTTGGGAAATGTGAAAGTTTGTGGATAGGACACAAAAATCCTCCTTCGAAATGATAGGTCTGTGTGTGAAAATGTAAAAAAACATTTAAAGGATGGAAATTATAAATCATGATTGCAGTGCATTGAATTTTATGTGTTATGGAGTTAGAAAATTGATTAAGAGGGAGTAATATAAGATGTTCATTGTCAACTGATCCATGGACTGAAGTAAATTGAAAGACATAATCATTCTTCATGTATGGCTGCCAAATAGATATTAATTTATTTCCAATGTTGCAAGTATAAAGTTTGGGGGAATATAAAATCCATTTACAAGACTTCCAATGGGTTTCAAATATCTTCTGCAACACATTCTCACACCTAGTCGAGGAATGGCTATGCTATTGTGAGTTATTGCCAATTTCACAAATCAGGTGGGCATGAATAATGATATTCACAAAAGAGTTGTGATACATTTGAAATATACCTATATGATTGGTTATAGTTTATAAGGTTGTGATTTGCATTTGCAAACATTTTTATTGGTTCTTGGTGCAAGCTGTATGGGAATTTGTTAATTTGATAGTAAAAAACTCTGTCATTACCGTTGGTGATATTTGTTCCAAATTTCCTTTTGTTTTATAGAAACATAACTAGGAAATCTAATTCATGAGTTATGTTTGATATTGTTGCTTTATGTTGACATAACTATAGGGGCTGACAATTGGTGGATTTCCCACTTTTAGTGATGCTGGAATTTGTTATTTTGATAGTTAAAAAACTTGGTCATTGCGGCTGGTGATATTTGTTCCGAATTTCTTTTAGTTTTTCACAAAATAACTTTGAAATCTAATTCATTTTTTAATTGTATCTAAAAGAAAATAAAGAAGTTTAAATTTTGTAATTGTATCTAAAATAAAATAATGCAATCATACTATATATCAGTTAACCATAAACACAAGATATTAGGCTTCTCTCATCTATGTTAAGTGGAAAATTTTCTCTAATTTGCTGGCATGTTGTTGATCTTGAAATATTGAACATTAGGCAAATAGAGAAATCAGTGCCATTGCAAGAGAAATCAGTGCCATTGCATGCATGCTTAACCACTTTGAATCCCTTGTTTAGAATTTTCTTCGGGCCTTTAGTTTGCTCTTTAACTTGTTTCTCAATATCACCCATCTCTCTAATGAGAATTTTAGAGAACCCACCCGAGTTTGTGACAGGACCCTAAACAAATAACCCAATACCAGAATCCCGAATTCTCAAAATCCCAATTGCTTAAATATGAGATTTATTATCTTTGGAAAACACACTGCCTGGTTATTACCTACCCGCTCAACTAATCTAGACCAAAGAACTCATAAGCCAATCCTGCAAGCTCGCTAATACTAGGTGATATTTCTTAGGACCCCAAATGCAAAAGATAATGTAATACAGGATTCAATGGGGCCTTGTGAAATCCCCAAAGCTAAGGCTTTCTATTCTTGGAGTTTAAAATATGGTGGTCTAAAAGTAAAAAAATGTTGTCCATACTGTAGCATATACTATTAATAAATTATGCAATCATAGCTACCTATTTTTTTTTTTATATTAGATTATGATGACGAAAGCAATTTAGCAATCTGGTGCAACACCACCCATGCAAACCCATATGCTTCATTTTCCCATTATTTGCATTGATCATATCAATTAAATACCATGCTAGTGGATACAAGAGTAGACCCAGATCCTTCCTTTTTCTTCTGGTCGTATGAATCAAATATTGTACTAAGCCTCCTTTACTGACTTTTCAATTGTATTGAAATATGCAATTTATGAAATTCGCATTCAAGACTTTTTTATCTTATTTACGGTTTGTTTCAATTGTACTTAAATATGAAATTTATAAAAGTCGCATTCAAGGTTTTTCTAGTGGATTTTTTTATCTTATTTACGATTTGTTGTGAAAATTGGTTTGTCCTTAAATAATAGTGACAATTGATTTTGATCTCCTTTTTCGAATGGTAACATCTGAACCATTTTGTTATTCTGGGAAGTTGGATTTTAGCATTCATACTGATTCATATTCACGGTATCTAACCAACCATTTCCTGTTATTTCTTAATTTGTTTAGATTATGGTTTGGTCCAATACTTTGCTACCTAAACAATTCTCTCAAGAATTTGCACTCTTTGTTTGCATTGGTGTTTTACTACCTTAGCCATTATTTGAACTAGACCATTCCATGCATAAGAATATGGTTTATTTCTGGGATTGGCATATGTGCCAAGTTATGCTTTGGTTGTAATGACAACTTACACATCCTCATTTCATAGGGACTTACTCGGGTGCAGCAAGCACTACATTTTGTGTTGAAATAGTTGAGTCTGTAGATGCATATTGATTTACATGACCTATTTTTAATGACTATAGTTCAGTGAGATATTCATTGCTTTCAATGACTATAGTTCAGTGAGATATTCATCGCTTTTGGAAAAGAAGAAAACCATACATGTGCAGCCTAATAGGGTAACTCTCTGGCAAATCGGCTTACAAAGAATTATCAACATATTTTTATACCTGAAGGTGTTTTCCTAAAAAGTGCAGGATATGAGCCTTTGAGCGTTAATGTTCTATTCAAACATATTCAGGCAAGGCCTCAAAGAATTTAACCAAATTCTGAAGTAACAATACTCACACAATTGTCTTTTAGTTGGCTCTCCTCTTAGAGGATATATTTGTTGTATTGTTGTTGATATTCGTTGGTCAAAGTTGGTTGGTTACAGGGCATGCTATCAAATGAGACTACTGTAATTGCTAAAATTAACAACTTTTGTTTTAATTGCACATATCACCAAGGACTACCACTTATGCAGTTACCCTTGTTCTTTTTGAGCCATTACTCACATGTGAGATTTGGTCATCAATTTTAACAAATAATTAAATTAATCTTATTATATAATTCCATGACAATGACATTATTTAATATGTAAAGCAATATATAAGAAGGGGTTGTAAAAAGAGAAAAATGGAAAGAAAGTCTCTTTCCAATTCCCAAGGCATATTCATGATTTTCTGTTTTCACATTAAAACTTTAGATTTTAATTAAATTAAAAACATATAAATTAATTTGGTTTCATTAATTTACAAAGTTATATGGGATTCGAAGTCTTAACAACTTGCTCATTCAAATCTTGTATTAACATTAAAATTTAACATATTTAATAAAATTTATTAATAATATTAAAACTTAAATGGCCTAACATAATTCTCATTAATAAAAATTATACTTCAATTCATTAAATATTATAATAAAATGTCAAATACTCGAGGACAACAAACTAAAACATTATTGTAATCAAAATATAAATAAGCCATAACAATAAATCATGCCACATATACCAATCAAACTCAAACTCTATGTAACAAAAACATACATTTTATGTAACTCGAATATACATTTGTGTATAGTTTCAGAAGCTCTAGTCGAATTACATGCATCAACATAACCTTTGTGAGATTCGAGTAGGGTGAGAGCATCATGTAGGCATCCAAACAATGGATTCCACCTTCCTGGCGTCCATCTAGAGGCTCCGACTGTGCTTGCTTCCACACCAATCTTCGTTCGATGACTCAAATGACGTTGAGCTTCATATCATTAAGCCACGCCCCTGAATCCCCACCTGTCCTGTGTATATGTTGCATGCTTTCATGTAGTTTGATCTGTTGCCTCCTATCCTGGGATGTTGCTACTCCCTCGACATAGCACTCCTTCTTAAGACGCTCCACCCTGCACTAAACGGGTTTTGCCTTTCTCTCTTGCCATGCACCCCTGCGAGGGGGATTCATAGTCTCTCTTTTTAGTTTCTCCGTTCTCGGAATCTATTGCATCGAGGTAGGTTCCTTTTTGCACATGATCTAACCTTTCAGTCGTCGATATTTCACCTGTTTCTGTGTTTACACTTCATGCTCGCCATATAGTTTATCTTGTTACCTCTAGTTCATCTGGCAAATCGCTCATAATCGTCTATCAATTCTGTTTGGAGCCCTCTGTTTTTATATGGTGGGAGTTTCCATTTTTGTGCTCGGCTTAAGCTTTTGGCCCAATTTACTTCCGTTTAAAATCCTTTGAATCTTTTCTTCTTCGGAATCACCATCATCCTCTCTACCTTTCTGGGTCAGTCCATCATCTTAAGTTCTATCATCTCTCTGAATATGCTGGTGGTTCGGTGTCGGACTGCGTTTGCGACGTTCTATCGTGCTTGTGCTCTCTGAGGTTGCTCTGGTTTAAGGTTAGTATAATTATGTTTGTTTCTCAAAATAGGCAGTATATATTTCCTTCTTTTTTGTAAAATCTTTGGTCCTAGCAGCGTAATGAAAAAATTTTGTGTTTGCTTTCTTGCATCAAAGTATCCGTAAAGGACCTAAAAAAATAGATAGATAAAGGTTGAAAAATCACCTCTGTGACTTCATAATTTAAGGCATTAGTTTTAATTTTAAACACTCAGGTGGAACTCTGCGATTGTCTATCATCCTTCTAGACGGTAAATGAATCAGTTGTTAGCTCATTTTGGTATATATTTATGTGCATGTCTTTATCTCTTTTGCCAGGCTCTTATCTCTGGTCTTTTTTACTTAATTGGATCTGGGATCCTCTAGTAAATTTAAAGCACTGTGTGGTTTTATCGAAGCCCTGCTCTAATTTTAGTATAAAATTTGGACCATGGTGGTGTAAGTGCAGTCATTGTTACTGATGTTGTATCATCTTTCCGATCCATTCCTAACTCTCTCTGTTCAGTTCCTTTCTCCACTGTCTCTCCTGGTCTTTCCGTTCTCGGATTTTTTCGGCCGAGTCCACTTTCGTTTGAGCCAATGACGTAAGTGGGAGCGGGTTTGTTCTCTTTCCACTTAAATGGGAGTCGTCACTTTGGTAGTTTTCCTATCCTTCCTTTTGTAATGATGTCTAATCCGTCTTTTATGGTTGTCAATAGTGGAGCCTTCCTAGAAGATCATGCTCTTGCAAGTCCAAGTATTTTATGATGATCCCTAGATTTAACCTGTTTTTTTATTTTTCCGTAGGCCGTCATTCCCATATATTACCTGGAGATTTATTTTTCCGTATTTCCCACACATTTGGACTCTTTGTAGCTCTTTTTTTAGTATTGTCTGATCGTCTCTCTGACTCCCAACCTATCCTTCTCTATTATATCCTGGAGATTTTTTGTCCTTTTCATCTTCCTTTTTTAATTCTTATGTATCTTCCCCATTTAGTATAGGTTGTACTCATTGTTCGAATGGATGCTTTTTCTGACATGTCTGTCGCGTTAGCCATGGTGCGGGCCACCATGGAAGTGGAGGAGAGATTTGGCGGGACGTCTACCAAAGTTGATTGGCAATCTTCACTGGCAAATAAGTTAATTCCCCAAGCTCTGATCTCGGGTCATGACCAAAAAGGTGGCGGCTCTGATCTCCTGCCACATAAAAGGAATCAACACCCTGTGAAGTCTTCCCCTCCCCCTAGCCATCAATCTGGATAGCTCCTTTCTCTTGGATAAGATTGCTAGCCTTCAGAAGCATGCGCTAGTAGGTCACTGGCACTTCCCAGCAAAGGAGGACGGCCAAATGAGATCTTGGATTGGATCAAAATGGAACACTCTTTTGGGTTATATACCGACCATAATCAGGCTCATGAATAACTGGTACAGTTTCCATTTTCTTAGTGATCATGATCTGGAAGTTATCTTTGCTCTTCCATGGGTTCATGATAAAGGTTTCCTTGCTCTGCATAAATGGTACATTGGTTTTAATCCTTTTCATAGTACCCCTCAAAACAATTATATCTGGGTGAAGCTTTCAGGTCTCCCCATTGAATTGTGGACTAAGGAGACTTTGGCTAATATTGAAAACACCATAGGGAGATTTATCTTTGTTGACCCCAAATGTCTCGGGGCTAAGGACAAAAGGGTCACTTGGATTTTAATCAAAAGAGATTACAGAGGGGGATTCCCTGAGCATATTGATCTCTCATGGTGTGAGTCAAAAATACAATAGAGATCGGATTACTGGGGAGTCCCTTTTTGATGCTTCATATGTCATAAAACAGGGCACTTGAAATTGACCTGTCCTCATCGTCCTGGTGGAAGACAAAAGGGGATGGTCCATATTAGAAATCCTTCAGTCTCCAAATCAGGTTTGGGTGGTGCGGATCAAATATGGAATATGGAACATGGCTTGGCCCGGAATTCTGAACTTGGGAATGTCCGCCTCGCGTCCCCTCTGGGATTCTCTCTAGAAATATCATCAAGCCTATCTCTGAAAAGGTCCCATTCTTTAGAGTTCTTTCTCCGAGATCACAGCCCTCTAAAGGAGAATATTAACTTGTGAAGATCATCTTACAAGTCGAGGTCCACAGATCCTATGAGTCTTTCTCCAACTGAAAGGCGGATGCTTTTCTCTGTAAACCCTGTGCCCCTGAACCTTGCCCGGATAATGCAATACCTTCCTCTATCCCTATACCCCATCCCTCCTTGGATATCCCATCTGCTTCGCACATCACTTATATTTCATCATCACTCAATGACCTAAAAACCTCATTTCAGCGCCTCAGAGGATCAAATCTCCTTCCCCCCTCTTGCCTCCCACCATCCCTTCCAAAGTCATTGCGGACTTAAAAGGGAAGACTCATTGTACTGCCATCACTCCTCTGAACTCTCTTGATTCTTCTCCTGTAAACTTGTTTGAATGTGATCTGGATCTTCTACTTAAGCGCGATTCCCTTAACCTTCACCCTCTAACTATTCACAAACCTCAAAAATATCCCTCCCCTTCTATCTGTCCTACCTCTGCAAGAAATATTGCAGTTAGAAGGAAGCAGAATAGGGGGAGCAGACATTTTCGGGGCAGAAAGGGTAGGCCGGATTTGAACATTTGGGACCTCTCTCTGGTCGAGATTCTTATCATCGATCTCGCAGCAAAGGGGCCGCTTAGAGCAAGTAAGCCTGGGGATTCGATCAAATGATCAATATTCTTTCAATGAACATTAGGGATCTTGGAGTGGACCCAAAATTTTTGGCTCTAAAGGAACTTTTCAAATCCTCTAAACCAAAGATTTTACTCATTCAAGAGACAATGCATGGGTGCCAAGATATCATATTGTACTTTAGAAGCATGTTCCCCTCCTGGCACATGGCAGGGATGGATGCTTCTGGCCTCTTCGGTGGACTTGCAGTCCTGTGGAATCCAGCTTGGATTTCAGTTATGGCTTTTAAGTGCTTTGCAGGCATTCTCCTTCTCACCTATATTAGGGGCTCTCCTAGGCCATTTCACATATTAAATGTATATGCACCGTATCAAGATCGCCTTCCCTTCTGGGAATGCTTCCTGTCCTCTAAGTTCTTGGACCTTGATTCTCTGTTGATTGGGGGGGACTTAAATTGCACTTTGAGCAATGACGAGATTTGGGGTAGGGGCAGGAAAAATGATCAGGTGGGAGGTATGATCAGAGATGTTATCCTCCAGCACAATTTTGTCGATGTTTAACCTACCAGAATGGGGCCTACTTGGGATAATGGGAGGTTGAATGATGCTTATCTCGAAAAGAGACTTGACTGTTTCCTTATTCACGACAGCCTGATTGATCATTTGGGGAATCCGAATGTAAAAATTATTTCGAGCTACATCTCAGATCACAGACCTATCTCCATCCAATGGAATCTAGTGGGTCACATGAATGGTTATCCATTCAAATTCAATAGAGTCTGGCTTGAGGATGAGCAGTTCGATAATCTCATCCAGGATAATTGGCATTTTTCTTCCCCTTATGAACGCCCTTGGCATTCCCAATCATTCTTGGATCGCTTGTCCATCCTCAATTCATGTGTTAAAAGATGGCAACGGGAAAAATTGATCTCTAATAGGGATTCTCTGAAGAAGATAAATGAAGAACTTGAAAGATTATCTGTTTGTCTAATTTCAAATAATGTGTCTCTAGATATGAGGGCTCATATAAGGGATCTAGAGAGAAAAAATCAAAACCTTCTTGCAATCGAAGAGGAATCTGGGAGATTAAAGAGCAGAGCCACATGGTTAATGGAGGGTGATAGAAATACTAAAATTTTCCATCGATATGCCAATAGAAGGCGGGAACTTAATACAATCTGGGAGATAAAAAATGAGATGGGAATCTCGGTGGTGTCTCAGGAAGACATCACAAAGAAGGCTGTAAATTATTTTTAGAAAGCATACAGCAGGAATGGGGGCAGTGATTTTAATGACATTTTATGGGGCATTGAACCCTATCCTACAATGTTTGATGAGGAGTAAAATGACCTTCTTTATGCAAAGGTCACTGAGGAGGAACTTCTGTCAATCTTGAAATCCTTCCAAAAGGACAAAAGTCCGGGTCTGGATGCATGGACAAATGATTTTTTCATTCACTTTTATGATCTATTAAAGTCTGACCTTCTGAAAATGGTGGAGTCTAGGATTAATGGCTCAATCAACCATTCAATATCCTCCACTTATCCTCCACTTTCATTGCTTTAATTCCAAAAAAGAAGATCTCTCACACCTTCATGGACTTCAGGCCCATCTCCCTTTGTAATGCCCTCTATAAGATTATATCCAAACTCATCGCTGAGAGGATGACAAATATTTTATCTTCCCATTTGACCCTTGAATAGCATGGCTTCCTTAAGGGCAGGAACATTCTAGAGGCTATTGCTCTTACTCAGGAATGCCTTCACTCCATGCACACAAGAAAAGCTGAAGCCACTTTATTGAAATTATATCTCAAGAAAGCTTATGACTGCATTGACTGGGGTTTCCTTAGTTTTCTCCTCTCCAAAATTGGCCTAAATGTCAAATGCTCTAACTGAATAATGGCATGTGTTGTTGAGGTTAACTAAGTTGCTCTTATAAATGGTCTCCCATCTTCTTTCCTCCCAGCCGCCAGAGGTTTGAGGCAGGGATGTTCACTATCCCCTCTCCTTTTTATCCTGGTCATGGAATCTTTAAGTCTCCACATAAATAGAGTTTTAAGTAAAAGAGATGTCGTCCTTTGGACATCTACCGAGATATTTCCATTTCACACAACTTGTTTGTTGATGACATCCTGCTCTCAGCAATGCTGTGTCGTGAGTCATGGACCTGTTTGCATGACATATTAGGAAAGTTCCAAAAATCCATGGGGTTGTGTATAAATGAAGACAAGTCGTCTTTCCATCTGGAGGATGTAAATGCAGAACTAATTTCTCATCTAATCCATCTCTTCAATATAAAAGCCAAACCTCTCAATGAGGGCATAAAATACCTGGGTTTTCATTTAAAATCTGTGGGCTACACATCTGCTGATTGGATGTGGATTCATGATTGTTTCTTCATGAGAATCGCTGGTTGGGAATTTAAATGTCTTTCTTTGGCTAGGAGGGAAATTTTATCGCAAGCTATTCTATTTCAATTAATGGTTTACTGGGCTCATTTATTTTACATTCTTGTAAATATAATCCACATACTAAATAGATTAACAACAAATTTCATTTGGGGGGGGGACAAAGAGAAAAGAAGATTCCACCTTACTAAACTCTCAAATCTGACTTGTCCAAAAAAATTGGGGGCTTGGGTATCATGGACCTTAATATGTTTCACATAGCACTCCTCTGCAAATATTTATGGAAATGAGTCTTTGGGGATAGTCTTTGGAGCAAAGCCATTAAGGCAAAATATATGGACAGCTAAGACATATCTTTCTGGTATAGACAAGGGACAATTGGATCTTCACAGGGATCAACCATTTGGAGAAGTTTCTGAAAAATTGAACATTTTTTTCTTCAAAATCTGGTATGGAGTTTTCAATTGGGGAAAAATATCATTATAGGAATTGATCCCATCACGGGCAAAGATGTGGAAACTTCCATCTCTCCACGGTTACTTTGGGCCTTACAGCAAAATGGGATCTTCTATTGGGACCAAAGCATTGATAGATGGGTGGGATCTATTCCTATATGGAAATTGGCCGAGATGATGGATCTCATCAACAATCTGGTTCTCCAATGGAATCATATCGCTTGGTCTATGGGAACAGGGGTATTATCCGATCTGAGGCGGTGGATAAACTTATCTAGAAGGGGTTCAGGGGGAGGTCGACTGTTTTAGTAAAGGATATCTATTCCCAGCTTCAACAGGACAGTTCGAATCAACGAGATATCATTTTCTCTATTATCTTCTAGAAATCGGGTTGCCCCATTAAGATAATTATTTTTTCTTGGCTTGTTTTCCACAATAAGAATCTAATGTGGGATAATCTTCAAAAAAGGAATTGGAGTGGTCTGTCCTATCTGTCCTATCTGTAAATCAAATGAAGAAACCAACATTCACATTTTCCTTAACTGCCTCCTAATTAATATGTATGTTTAGTTAGTTCTAATTGTCTCATTGTGGTTACTCGGTTAGTTCATATACTCATTGTTAGCCATAAATAAAATATGTTGATACCCATAAAGTAATATAACATAAATAAGTTATTGGAATATATATGTGTGTGCGTGTGTGTGGACCATAAAAAAAAAAAAAATAAAATAAAATAAAATAAAAAAATCAATTTGCAAATAAAAAAAAAAGTAATTGAAAGTAAAAAAGGCAAATTACTTCCTAAAACTGAGTAGTGTAATT
>APFE030607849.1:0-14454 GCA_000404065.3 Pinus taeda | reverse complement strand
CCAAGGTGTATAAGCAGGTTTACGGGTTGCTTGGTAAACCTTTTTGCCTAGAACTTCCAGAGTAGTCGCTTTTGATCCTTTTCAGACTCTCTAAAAGAAAAGGTGTAAGTGAGCGTCTTGTCACTTCGTGCTCATTAAACATTCAAAGTAGATAGAGTCATCTTTTCGTCCTTTTCTCGACTCTCGAAACATGAAAAGGTCAAGTTTGGTTCCTGCGTCTTAAAATTTATTTGGCCGCGATAAATTTACCTGGTTAGATCTTGTGTGCATTAGCTCAGTAGGTTTTGTTTTCCTATGGCAACTTTTCCAGGGTTCACCAACCTAGGTTCCCCTCCTGGCAGGAATCCTAGTCATTCCCCTCCTCTTGGGAATGTTGGCGCTCCTTATATGGCGACGTTATCCCTTCCAGGGTTAACTGTCGGGTTGCCTGTTTGGTTGTTTCCAACCTCTTTGGTCCCTACCATGTCGACTGAGACTCCATCAGTCCCCCCACCTGTGCAACATCATGTTGCACTCGAGGTGGACCTCTCTCCTTCGACGCCTACTTCTACGTCTTCTTCTCGTACTTCGCCTGGTGAAATTCTCGATTCAAATAACCAAGTGGCTAAGAAGAAGAAGAACAAGAAGAAGAAGAAGAAGTCTCCTAAGGGAGAGGTTTCAAGTACAATTGTTCCCTCGAGCACACCTGAAGTCGGGCCCCCTTCCACTCCTCCGCGGAAGGTTAAGTTTCCTTGTCGATTATGCAATGAGGACCATCTTCTTCGTGATTGCCCTGGCATTCCCAGGATCTTAGAAGTATGGTCTTGTGATCCGGCCCGCCCCTCATCATCCACTGAAGCTCAAGGCGATGTTACCTCGTCAGTTGGGAATGGTAAAGGGAATGGGAAGATTCGAATCCCCTGCAGACTTTGTGAAGGCAATCATCCCCTTCACCTTTGTCCACTCATGGATAAAGCCTCCGCTATTTTGGAAAGTCTCACAGCTCCCTCACCCCAACTCCCCGTTGGATATCAATGCCTTTCTGCAGCTGCAGATCATTCACCTCCCGACAATGAGATTGGTTCACATTCTTCTCTTGTCCAGGCCCCTCTTCCCAAACCCGGCTGTGCCCAGCCTGTTCCAGACCAACCATTGGTCAGAAAGAGTGTCTAATAGAGTTCACCTCCTGTCGACCACTCTGTTTCGGAGGAGCAAAATTCCCATGTTCTTCTCGTCTCATCGGATTCTCCTGAGCTTGATGATGGTTTTACTATCCCAGCCTCTCTGGAGAATTGTGATTTGGTTCCTTCCGAGCATGGGGGCAACCATATGGTTCCCCCACCAAGTAGTTCGGTCGTTTCCTTCGATTGGAGTTGTTTGACTACCCCTCCCCTTCCATCCCATGTGCCTTTCTGGGTCACCGCCTATGCTTCCCATATGGCGCTGCCTAGCACTGTGTTAGATGAAGGAGCATCGGTTAGTCTTATGCCCGTTACTACTTGGCGAGCTTTGGGTTCCCCATTGCTTGTACCTGTCGCACTGAATCTCACCGCTTTCGACGGAGGAACGAGTCAACCATTAGGGATCCTTCCAAAGTTCCCTATCACTTTGGGAGGCAAGACTGTCTACATAGACGTCTCGGTTACCCAAGGATCTTTAGACTTCAGTCTTCTCCTTGGTCGTGACTATGTCTATGCCATGGGAGCCCTTGTTTCTTCACTTTTCCATGTGGTTTGCTTTCCACACGATGGAAGAATAGTGACGATGGATCAATTATCGTTCGTTCGTCCACAAGCCCCTCTGGCGACAGTGTCCTTCCCTCTTGGTTCTCATCCACTAGTTGCATATGTCTCACCCCAGATCAACTACGTGGCCACCTCTCCCATGCCTATATCCAGCAATGCCACCATCGTGCATAGTGTCATGGGGGCATTGGGTCCTGACTTCCGAGACATTGACCTCCCGCTGGGAACGCCACTCTTGGAAGCCCTGACTTCCTGTTCATTATGATGAAGTTCGGGTGGAGCATAGTTCACCTTCCTATGTCAAGCTCCTTAAAAAATGAAATTAGGTGTATTTGAGCATAGTTCCTGATCTTGTGTCAAGCTCGTTAAAAAATGAAACGAGGGTTATGAGGATAGTTCTTTTACTGTGTCAACCTCATTAAAAAATGAAACAACTCCCTTTTCAGATCGAGTCTTTGATTAAGATCTCGTAAAATCAAAGTCGAGTCTTTCCAAGATCTCAAAAGTGAACCTTCATTCCATCCACTTTGTTGAATGCAATGAAGCTTGGGGGGCATGTACCTCGTTTTGTGTCATTATGCTGGGGGCATGTGAGCTTATAACAAGCATAGTTTTTTCATTTCAAGCTTGTGTAAACATGAAACCGAATCCAAGCATAGTTCTCCATGGTTCAAGCTTGTGTAAAAATGAACCTGTACCCGAGTCACCTTTAAGCTCTTTTCTAACTCGTAAAATATGAAAAGATTGCCGAATATTTTTTTCTTTTTTGACTTGCTAAAGAGAATAAAAATGGAGGTCTCCTTTCAGCTCTTTTCTGACCGTTTAAATAAGAAAATATATTTTAGTCTCCCTCTCGACTCGTTAAAAGAAGCGAGAGGCGGTCGTTTTTAAAGCTCTTTTTTCGACCGTTTAAATTAACAAAGATCGCCGAGTGTTTGTCGTTTCGCACTCGTTATTGGCTCTAAAACGACGTACTTCTAACCGTTTTTTTACTTCTTCGGGTCGAAGTCACTATTTACAAAAAGTACTCCTCGGTCGTAATGATCGGGCGGTTCTTTCGAGCATCGTTTTATACTTTTTCGGGCTCGCGAGACACAACTTTATGAAAAAGCACCCCCCTGGAGTTTCCTTTTCAGCTGTCTTTTCAAAATCTCTAGACATGAAAAGATGCCGAGTTCTTCCTTTGTCAGACTCATTAAAACTTAATGACATCGGACTCCGTCGAAATGACGCCCTCCAAGCATATGCTATCCCCGTCAAGATTGTCATCCAAAAATAATCGGGGTACTCGCCAGAAATGGTGGGGGAAGTAAAGGAATCATAATCGTCGTCATCGGCAGTATGTCGCTCTTGAACATGGCACTGGTTGCATTCGTGTCTGGGTGGGGACATCTCATCTCACTTCACTTTTGCCTCCATGGGTTTGGGTTATCCTGTTTGGCCACTCATCTGCTCATTGTCCTTTCGTTACGACTTCTGATCATTTGACCCCCAAATACTGCCAAATCCATCATTGTGCCGCCGATATGTTCAAGAGACAGTTGACCTCTGCAAGTATAACCTCCCTCTGATATTTCACACGAAACAAATTTGTCTCTTCCCGTCTCGTGTCGATGATGTGGGCAACACTATGGCCCGCCTTCGATAAATATCACTTCCTGTCGACTTCAGCTCATTATCCAGGAGTGACCTAGAGACTCCCTTCAGGTACCTTGGAGCCTGCATGCCTCAATGGCAGGTTCTTCATGTTCGATGCGAGGTTTTCATCATTGGCCTCCGATCGGATGATTCTACGGGTGTTCGACACCGGCTCATTTATTCAAACGCCGTGGATTGTACCTATAGTACCTTGAGGACCATCGTCATTATTGGTGGCGCCTCTCGCATCTGTTAACAGTTTTCATCATTGACTAGTAATCAGATGATGTTCATGCATGTTCGACTTCGAATCCTATATTCACATGCTTGAACTTGTGCTATGTTCGGATCGAGTGGAGCGCAAGACCCTGGATTGTGCATATTGAAATCCGGGTTGCGTTTTGTGGATTATTGTAATCATTACATGACTCATTCATTGGATGGCTGCGACCATACCTGAGTCCATTCATAGATCCTCATCGGATGGTTGCGTCCATGCCTGGGATCCAGTTTTACACTCTGTTACGCATGGTTGCGCCCATACCACATATATATCATGTACTTGAGATATCAGTTGTACTTCTTTTCGCAGGTTCTCCGGCGACAGTGTTTTCAGTCACACATGTTCTTGTAAAGCACTTCACCCCTCTCTCTCTCGGGCCTCATGCTTTAGGGGGCATCTGTTACACAGTAATTTGTCACTGTTTTTCACCGTCCCTGTTACCCCTCTCCTGCACCTTGGAAAACACATTCTGGGACTTGTGAGAAGTGACAAGACTTGAAACCACTTGCATTATTCACCTCTAAACATGAGCTTCATATGACCTTAAGACATCTCCTGCTCATTGCCCTTAAAAACAACCCTTTTTGCATTAGCGCTGGTACCCTGTGTTATGCCCACGCCGATGGGGAAAATCCTATTGAAAGGGCGCGCCAATAGCGCTCTGTCCCAGAGTCGCAATCGCGCCAACCATTTTGGGCAAAGTTTTGAACTAATCAAACCTCTGAAGGTTTTGTCCAACTCATTCACCAACTGACTCCAAGTTAAGTGGGGATCGTTTGGCTCCGAATCTCCTTGGATGGAAAGTAGTTTTCCACCCTTCCATGGAAGTTTCCAAGTGATGAAGCCAAATCCATTATTGTTGTGATTGACCTTATCTCTTCCTTTTCCTCTATAAAAGCTTGTCTCCATGGCTTGAGCAAGCTAGTTCTGATAGTTATGACTCTAGTGGCAATACTTGTGCCAAAAGGAAGACATCAAAAGATTGGAGTTGCAAGGAGCCTTCTTTGTATCCATAAGGCTTTACCTAAGCAAGGAGACTTTGTCACTAAAGAGAGAGAGAGCTTGTCCCTCACCCCTTCAAGCTTTTGCAAGACTTGTGTAGCTGAGCACCCAGCCAAAGGAGGACTTGACGTCAGGACGCTGGTTGTATTCTCCTTTGTTGATTATTAATAATAGATGACTATCATTATGGTTCCATTATCGTTGTACTTGCAATGGTTGATGTTGAATTATATCCTTCCTGACTGATGTATAGTTGCATATATTAGATTTCACGCTTGTGTTTGTGTTGTTCTCTTTGTGTGCAGGTGTCCATTCATGTGGATAGTGGAGGATCGTGACCAGCCAAGGCAAAGGAACCTGGGCGACGTCTCTTCTACAGACTAAAGCGTTGGATCTCAAGTAGGTCTTCACCACCTACCTTTTATTTGCAATTAGGAGCTTGAGTGATAGCATTGTTTGATTTTTGCTAGACCCGTTCTGGGCTAGTAGGGATCGCCTCTATCCGTAGAGGGGATTTACCTCTCCAACAATTTGGTGACTCCGCTGGGGAGTTTAGCTTGTTGTTTAATTTGTAAACTTAGATGGAGTCTGAAACACGGTGAGATAGCCTTCGAAACGCTATTGCTTTGCAGTAGTGAAGTAGATCAAAGCCGCTAGAGTGATCAGCAGATCTTGAATCTTGAATCTTACCTTCTAAAGGATGTGTGTCCATTCTCATTGCTTTCTGAAATAATGACCGGCTCCCGCACATGCCCATTCTCAATAACCTCTGAAACGATATTGGGCATCACAGAATGGCCATTCTCGTTGGTCAACACTATGGGTTTTTCGTTGCTTTTGCTATGTGGTACATTATCTCGCACCGTTGAATGCTGGTTAGGAGTGCTCTTGCCTACATGTTGCGCCGACATGACTGTGATTCAGAAAGGAAAGAGAAACTGCACAAAAGACACAGCACTCAAGAGATTGCTACTGAAATGATCTCCCAACTTAAGAGCCAGCTCAGTGCGAGTATCCTTCTGTGATGACCATATTTATAGCCACAAGTTATAACTACAATTTCGTCAAAGGTCACGAGGGAAATGATAGACACAGAATCCTGATTTAAAACGACAGCCTATACACATTTCCTAATCTTTGAATTTTGTTCACGACGGTATTCAAGGTTGAAAAAGTATCTCCAGAGAGTATTGGTAGCCTTTCAAAAACTGATAAAAACTTAGTCAAACACCACGAGCAAGGACGAAATTTCGATGAATAATAAATGGAATTGACTGGCTTGTTCAATGACCACCATTATGCATCGACGTATGACTCATCGACTGTGGTATTGTACACTTTGAAATCGATAAAGGACACAAATTTGGCAAAGAGAATAATTCCCTAGCAATATCTGCCCGAAATGAAGCAATCAACTTTTTTTCCATTTTAAATTCTGCAACCATCATAGTGACATCATTATCATGAAATTCAAAAAGTATTATGTAGCAAGGAAAGGTTGTCAAAAGGTATCAAACCTGTTCAAAAGACAGAAAGCAGTAAGTTTATTTCTTTGTTGTGCCTTGAAATGGTTCCTGAAGCTTTCACCCTATAACCACCCATCCAGAAGGTCCACATATTACCTTACTTTTCATGTTGTGCTTCATTATCCTTTACTTGAAGGTGTGTGTACGGCTATAAGTTATCAAGAAAGAAGAAAACACATTTTCAACAATTGTAAGTCTTGTATGATTTGTTTAAGAGAAAAGAAATTTCGTTTGGCAATTTATTCTCTTGCATGTTGACCCATTCTCTGTGCAGAAGCTTCAGTTTGCTTTTTTCTCTACATGTAGGGGAATATCCCAAGCCATAGTTCCTCCTATTTACAGGCATTTAGAGATGACCCATATTAGTACTATATATTACAGTAATATCTATGTTATCTATACTACTATATATTAACCTAAATAAAATATATCGGGATGGGGGATGATGGATGCCTGACAGGTCTGCCGACTGAAAGGACTGCACATTAGGTATGTAATTTCTTCTGTTGATGAAGATTCAATCCTAGTTTCACTTGCAACAAAGCCAACACTGGAACTCCTTGCTTTTGTGGGAGAAACTGCTCATCTTAATACAGAACTGGATAATTTCAAACTATCTTTGCGCCCCTCACTAGGGGGTCTCGATCTCTAAATGGAACTGATATGGTTACGCAGTCTTGATATGTTGGGGACAGAGCCTCTTATGGCTTTGTAACCAAGCGACATGATATGTTGAAACATGTGCTGGCTTGAACCACCATAGAACAAAGCTTAGCCATCGCCTAGCCAGAGACTTTATTATTGATCCATCCCAAGATTGATACCAGCGAGCGGAAACTCATATGTACTATTGAGTTGTTGTCGCTTACTAATTTTATCAGTGGTGTATATTTTTGCAAATGTGTGATTAAATTTTAACCTACATTTTTATGCCTTTTGCAGCAAAGAGACAACAAACTATTCAAGTATTAATGGATCCAACATATTAGTTCCAAGGTTATATCATGAATGATAGGCTTGAAATGAAAAAGGTAACCGCAGACTCCCAATCAGAAGATAATTCTCCCAAAAAAAAGTGCTCAATTTATTAAAGACTCTGGTCAAACCCATTTTCAAAATCATATAGAAGGCAATGATTAGAGGAACTTACATGTCTAACCCTAGAATGCGAGTTGTTGAGCATGGGACATTTATGCAAGTTGTCGATCATGGAGACATTTTATAGAACTGAGATTTCTGATAATTGTATTCATGGTGGCTTTGCAGCCGCACACAGAGGTGAAAGGGATCATCAATAATCGTCGTTGTTATTTTCATTCTATCTGGAAGTGCCATGGGACAACAATTGTCTCTATTATTTTCACTCTATCTGGAAGTGCCATGGGACAACAATTGTCTGAGACATGCAAATGAAGAGAATATGTGGTTGCATTTTTCTTCAATTTCTGCAAGTGTGTTCACAACTGGCATTAATGCAAAATTTGAAAGTATAGTGCTTTCTGAGAGACTACGTGGTTTACCAAGGTGTTTTCTGGCCCCCTTGGTCATGTCTATTGTTCCCTACCCTAAGCCAATTGCAACATAATGTCGATACTTAAGCAATTCACCATTATAACTAATTTCAAACATATATATACTTGAATTTAATTTTTGCACAAGCGTCCAAGTACTTTGAATGTTTCATATATTCTTGATTTCATTTTTTAATCTCGTTTATCATAATATTCGCACCTGTCTAAAATCTTTAGTGGATGATGGAAAAAATGTTGGTAAATATGTCATGGTGTTGATGATATTTTCATAAATTATTAAAAAATGTGTCATAAATACAAACAAAACAGTCATCAAAAGAACATTATATTTAGACAAATAGAATGTAGTTTTCAATAATAAAAAATAGTTACCTTTAAAATGGAATTTTAGAGAATTTGAATGTTGTTTTCATTCAATAATCAAAACTATTTACCTTTAAAATGGAATTAGTTAAATTTAAGATTTGGATATCCACGAGGCACAGTGGAATTAGTTAAATTTGAGAAATTTCAAATTTGGGTATCCACGGTGAATATGATACATGTGGTGACCTTATTGATTTCGAAACAAATTTTCCCATTATCGTTTGGTACATGCCCTGTGTTTAGATATTTTTCACAACCTCAAACCTTAGAAGGACTCTCTAACTTCTAACTTCATTTTTGCTTATTTTAAAAAATTGACACAAGACAAGGATGCACCCACTCACACATATTCCTAGTTTAGTTAAACCACTATTGAAGGGAATAGCTATTACTTGACCGGAAATGAAAGCCCAAGATAAGGCATTTTAGAATTTGATTTGGTCCCTTGGCAAAGAGAAACAAAGGGCTAGTAGCAAGAAATAAGTGCTTGGTAACAGTTCGGTCGATTCTCAGTAGGCTTCTTAGCCCTTTGACATGAAGTATCTTGAGCTTACATGGGATTGAACTGGAAAAAGGGGTGGGTGCTTCCTAGACCTAAAGGGAAAGGATTGTTTGTTCCACTGACGGACTGCCTTACATGTCGCTATTGGTCCATCGAATTTGATTCCAAGATTCAACACAAATCCCAGTTTTCTATTCTCCAGGTACATAATGAGTATTAAATCTAGTTGTCAGATAGCCTAACACTTACTTTATATGGTTGTATTAATTTTATAACTTTGATAAAAAAAATAGCATGTAGTAAAATGCATATTATGAACACATTTTAAAATTACACAAAGCATACATACTGGAACACTATCAAAGGCAACTTGATCCGCATTCTCAAAATCTCCTTACTCCCTTCTCAACCAGAAAAGCCTGACGTCAAGCCTTAGGTACCTTCTTCTATACATTCCATTGGTAACCCATTGATTGACAAGAGATAGTGGAGATCGATATTGGTAAAGAATGGAATATCCATTTAAAATCTTTGATAGGGACTTGCTGCTTCGCAACTCTTCTTGTTTTTAAATTTCATACACAAGTATGATATAAAAATTAAGAAAATCAAAATTCCATAATGCTTTAATAACATATGGGTTTCTAAGATGTTAGATAGATTTTTATTGCGAGAGAAAGTGTTGATCTATCAATAGATATCGTTCTTGGGTGGAAAACATAAGAATATCATCAAAATTTCATAACGCTTTAATAACATATGGGTTTCTATGAGGTTGAATGGGATCATATGGGAGTCAGGCATGCATAAGGTGGAGAATGGCATTTCAGAAATCCATCAGAGACCTAGACATGGTTCTTTTTTTATTTCTTATTTTTCTACTTTCTTATGTAGCAGGAGACTTGAATAAATTCAAGGGGTAGTCTCGTTAGAAGCATTGACTTCCACTACTTGTTGGTACAATGGTGTGAGTTCCATAAGAGCCCCACTCACAACACAAGTAAATGTCGAGCCAAGAAGTTAGTGATGGCCGAGCTGAAGGCTTCTGAATTAGATGCATGTTCTGAATCTGAGTCAGAATCTGACAAGGGAAATGACAAAGATAAACATATTATTCATGCAGAGCCCAATGCAACCATTGCCACCACCAAAATCTAGAAGATTGAGCCCGAAGATCGAAAGGAAAGGGAGCAGATCTTCCACTCATATATGTGGGTGAAGGGATCTCCGTTGTAGTTCATTGTCGACAGAAGAAGCCAAAATAACCTCATTTTAGCAGAGGTCATGAAGTAGTTGGACCTATTGTCCACATCACACCTGCAGTCATACACCATCGGGTGGTTTCACCAAGGACGAGATCTTGGCATCAACCAGCAGTGTCGCTTTCCCTACAACATCAAGCCCTTCACATATGAGGTACTATGTGATGTTTCTCCTCTTGAAGTTTGTGATGTATTATTAGGCCAACCATACTTGTGGAAGCATCATGCTATGTATGAGTCTAGGTCTCGCACTGTTATCATTTCTATGGGAAATAAGTTATACAAGATACCGTAGGTATCACTGCTTACAACAATCTCTTTGATTTCTATGAAGTAATGCAGTAATATAATTTCCCATACCAAGAAATTAGTTTTATTTATGATTCACCCTTAGGGAAAGAAGAATATTTTTTCCACATCCACAACCTCTAGACAAGGCTCCTCTGCATGGTAGCAACAACTGGAAAAGGTCATGGAGGAGTATAGGGACATAATCACCTCACCCACAAGGTTACCCCTACACTGTCAGGTCAAGAACTCCATTGATCTGACACCAGGCGCATCGCTACCCAACGGGTCGATCTATCAATGCTTTGTTCTAGAGAAAAATGAAATAAAGAGGAAAGTTTAGGAGTTGTTGTGGAAAGGACACATCATGCTGAGTTCATCACCATGTGGAAACCTAATCATGTTGGTATAGAAGAAGGACAGGACTTGGAGACTTTGTATTAACTATCAGGCACTAAATAATATCACAGTTCAGAATAGGTAACCAATCCAACAGATTGATGACCTTCTGGACCAGCTCAAGGGGGCCAAATACTTCAACAAGATTGATTTGAAGTCTGGTTATCACCAAGTACCGATTGAACCCTCTGATGTGTGGAAGATTGCCTTCAAATCCAAGGAGGGTCTTTTTGAATGGTTGATCATGTCTTTCGGGTTGACGAATTCCCCCGCAACCTTCATGAGGTTGATGAATGAAATCTTGTGGCCCTTCACCAACTCATTCGTGGTATCATGTTTGGATGACATCCTTATCTTCATCCATTATTGGGAATATCACCTCCACCATATTCGAGAGGGCCTCCAGACCCTATGACACCAAAAATTGTGTGTCAATTTGGAGAAATGCACTTTCGAAATGACCTAGGTCCAATATCTGGGATACATCATAGATGAGCAAGGTGTGCATGTGGACCCAACCAAGATACAAGTTATTCAAGATTGGTCAGCCCCAACCACTTTAATGGAGCTCTGTAGCTTTTTGAATCTTTCCAATTTTTGTCACAGGTTAGTGTGGGGTTCTCTCATATCACTTGGCCTTTGATTTAAGTCACCAAGGGTGAAGAGAAATAAAATTTCTTTTAGTCTAAATCCCAACATAAGACATTTTTCAAATTGAAGCAACACCTTCACTATGCACCAGTGCTCACATTACTAGACCTGCAAGAACCATATGATATTGAGACAGATGCCTTCAACTATGCTCTTGGCGAAGTTCTTACTCAGAAGGGTAATCCAATGGTATATCACAGTGAGACACTTTTAGACATAGTTTGGAAGTATCCTACTGATGACAAAGAGATGTATTACATTGTGCAGTCCTGCCTACAATGGAAGCATTACATTATGGGGAAGGAAACCGTCATCCACACAGACTGCCAGCCCCTGTAGTTCATATAGACAAATTTTCCAAACGATCGCCATCAGAAATGGTCCACATACCTTAAACAGCTACATTTGAACATTAAGTACAAGAAGGGAATCACCAATAATGTTGCAGATTGCCTCAGCTGACTGTCGATCATGGTGTTGACCACTGTGCTCGACTTTGTGGACACAAAATTTCAGGGTGGCCACATCTTTACAAGAGTGATCCAGAATTCAGAGACACATATCAAATGCTCCTAGAAGGAAAGAAAGTTCCTAATTTTCACCTTTAGGGTGCACTGTTATGCCACCTGGGACACCTATGTGTTCCTTCAAGCGAGCATGCCAAGGTGATTTGGGAGGCGCACTATAGTCAGGTCATTGGAATTTCGAAGTAGAGAAAATAGTGATAATGATGTAAAAGTATTTTTATTGGCTAAAATTTTGAAAGGATGTTAGGAAGTGCATCAGATCCTGCACTGCCGATGCCATTGCCAAACTAACCATCAAGAAACAAGGCCTATATAATCCTTTGCCTACTCCCAGTCAGCCTTGGAAATCCATCTCAATGGATTACATGCCGTGCCTTCCTTCTACTAAGTATGGCAACGACTGTGTTTTCGTGGTCATCGACAAATTCTCTAAGATGGCCATTTTGGCGACCTACAAGAAGAGTATCACAGTAGAAGTCACTACTAAGCTCTTCTTTGAATAAGTGTGGGTACATTTTGTGGTCCTACAGTCCATTATCTCATATAGGGATAGCAAGTTCCTAATTACATTTTAGTCAAGCCTCTGGTCGATGCTCGATACCAAGATCACTAAGTCCACGACCTTCCACCCCCAAACTGATGGCCAAATGTAGGTCGTCAACAGGATTATCGTGCACGTTCTATGAATGTACAACTTGAACATCCTCGCACATGGGATGAAAGTCTCCCCTATGTCCAACACATCTACAAAAAATCTCTCCATAGTTCAACTAGCCACAACCTCTTTCAGGTGGGATTAGGATTCCATCCACTATGTCATATTGATGTGGTCATACAATTTGAAGCTACTCAGGCAGATTTGGTTCATGTCCAGTCTAAAGTTGATAGGGCTAACAGCTTCATTGAGCACATTCAGCACATCCGCTAACAGGTCCATGACATATTGGACAGAGCCAATGCTAAGTAAAAGAAGCATCATGTGTTTAGTAAATTAATTGTTCTTAATTTACTTGTTTAATTGTCACCCAGGATTCGTGTACTTGTGAAATTTATGTGCATTATATATGCTAGGATTCTTCTTGTGAACTAATTTCTTTTAGAAATGAAATGAGTTCTAAGTATGGACACAAATTGGAGAGTAATTATGCACATGTTCTTTCATTCTAAGGTTATATTAAATCCTCATTAACTGAATTAAAAAATTCTTTTGTGCAAAAAATTAAAAAAACTCTACTTTAAGTTGCAAAATTCAAAACTTCCTTTTATGAACGTAAAATGCTCGAAAAAGCCAAATTTCATGAAAATACAATCTAATTTTATTTTGCAAAAATCAAATCATTCTACACTAACTTGGAAAAGGGGAAACTATTATGCAAGATTGCAGTAAAGAAATCCTAGATTAATTGCATGAAGGAGAAATTTCCATAAAAATATATACTTACTAAAAACAAAACGAAAATATGTACAACTTTAAGAATGATTACTTGTGTGCATATTTATCCTCTAAAGAGTGTTTCTTTTTTTTGGTAGATAAGCACCCATGGGGGATTTGAACCAGTGACCTATCACAAGGAGTGCCTTAATAGTGCACCCATTCACCATCAATCCAAAGGCCCGTGGGCTTACCTCTAAAGAGTGTTTCATTAACAATTAAGAAATCAATTTAAACTAGGAAATGGTCAAGTACTGGAAAGGAAATGCATTCAATAACTTAAATCTTTTTGATACTTTTTTGTTTATGAGTACTCTGCAATCAAATGAAAACAATCATAAATGTAACTATAATGGAAAACAAATTCTTAAAAGGAATGATAATTAAAAATACGGGAAACAAAACGAAATAATGAATAAGACCTCACAACTCACAGGGGGGCCTCCCAGAGTGCAGGATTGATTAGTGTTTAAAGCCTTCTTTATGCATGCATTTGAAAACAACAGTGATTTGTATTATAAAACATAATATTAGCCTTCTCCACAAAAAAATTATAAACTTAGTAATAAAAATATTATGTTTATTTTCTCGCTTACAACATTTATACAAATTATAAAATGACTTTGAAATAGCTTTAAGTCGATATGCTATGAATCATTTCAACACCTACGAGACCGATTTATCTTAGAATTCAATCTCTTTATGACTTTCTATTGAAAAATAAAGTCATAGGAGATTTTATCTCAATTTACAATCTTAACAACTAATCCAATCTTCATTCTCATTCGCTTGATGCTTGTTATTTTTCCGCTACCTGTGTTTGATTGCTACACGTAGTTCTCAGGTTTGACTTTTCCTTTGACTTCAAGCTTTCTTTAACCCGCATAGCTTGCCAAGTGATGCAAGCAGGTGGTTGTCCATATAGAAGCCATTTGTCACCTTTTGGTAGCATTTTTCCTTTCATTGGAGTGTTGCAACATGTCTAATAATGGATTCTGCTGCAAAAACAAATATGAGTTGTAAAATGGTTAAAATTACATAGTTGTAAGAATATTTTCATCATAATTCATTAAGAAGCAAAGATTCTAATTATGGATGATGAATGCCTTTTTTAGAATTGACCTTGAACTTAAACATGTTGTGTTTGTTACAAAATGGTGATAAGAAGGTGAAAGAAGATCAAATAAGAGGGAAAAAAGGATAGTAAAAAAGAAACGAATTCAGACTTCAACATCATGATCAACATCAAGTGTCACACAAGTTTCAGGTGGGTGACAAAGTTTGGTTACATTTGCAGAAGGAGCGCCTCGCTGGACCCCACC
>APFE030607835.1:52244-73940 GCA_000404065.3 Pinus taeda | reverse complement strand
TCCATGGTATTGGATGCTTTGACATGTATAAATATGTATTGTAACATTGAAAGGAATATAATGAAAAATCAAGCTGGTAGTCTCGGTTTTGAGATCCAGTGGGAAATCTCTGTGTATATGTGTTGTATGTGTTATGCTCTTGCATTTTTATTTTTCCTGTGATTTAGAATTCATATGCAGGTAATTTCTGTACGGGGTTAAAACCTACAACAATCCCCATTCCATAAAGCCCATTTTGACGTGGGGAGGAAAGGGTTACATGGGCATTGAATTTTTCTCAGCTGAATTGGGAATGGAATTCAGGGTCATGAATGTTTATGGGCCATGCTAAAGAAGGGAGGCCTTTCAGAACCACCTCCTTAAACTATCCTTATTCTCTGCTAACAACTTCATATTGGGAGGGGATCTTAACTTTTCTATCAGAGTCAATGAGTCTTGGGGCTCATCAACTCAGATCAATCCACTCTCAGATACTATGGGAAATCTTCTTGATCAGGCCCAGCTCACTGATGTCCCAATGATAAAGCCCCTACGTACTCAGAGGAATAGAAGGGTTGGGGAGGCTTCCCTCACCAGGAGACTTGACCAGTTTGTCATCAAGAATAAGTTGTTGCAGCATTTATCCCATTACAGGCAGTGGCTTGGGTCAGGAGGCATATCTGACCATTCACCTATCTACATAAAAGTATTTGGTCCTCTAATCAAACCTCGAGGCCCCTTCAAGTTCAACTCTTTACGGCTACAGGATCCCTCATACATTGAGTTGGTCATTAATCATTGGTCACAAAACCCACCCTCTCAGTATCATACATGGGATGAAGTCCTTTCTCAAAACCTTCTATAGCTCAAGAAGCTCACGATTAAGTGGGCCAAAGAAAAACATTAGAAGGATAACCATATCCTCTCATCTGTGGAGCTGCCCTGGTGGACCACACAAATGACAACAATAAGGTAATTATGATTGTTGAAGACAAATCCTATCTGATGAGATGGAAATATTTTGAGGGAATAGCAGGAAACTTGGAGACTAAAAAGTCATGCTATCTTTCTGAATGTAGGGGATGAAAATACTAGGTACTTCCAAAACATTCCTAAAGGAAGAAAAGCCTCCAATACCATCTGGCAACTACCCACTCCTGATGGAGGAACTACTACAATTTTTCACCAACTCTCACAGTTGGGCATATCATACTTCCCACAGCTCTTTGAGGAACCCCTGTCTTTAATCTAGCTGAGATCATCCGTGTAGTACAGAATTTTCCTAGATTTGTCAACTGAGATACAACAGATGAGATCAATGCACCTATCACCAGAGAAGAACTGGAAGTGACTCTCAAATGGTTCCCGAAAGAAAAAAGCCCTAGGCGAGATGGTTGGCCTATTGAATTTTACTTATCTTTCTTTGAAATCATCAAGAATGATCTTCTCAATGTAGTCAAAGAGTGCAGGACATCTGGGAGGATGTATGAGGCCATCAATACCACGTTCATTGCTCTTATCCCAAAATCGGATTCCCGAATCCCTTTCAATGATTTTCATCCAATATCTCTCTCCAATACCATCTACAAAATCATTGCTGAGATCATAGCAAATCGGCTTTAACCCATTCTATCCTATCACATCTCCCCTGAGCAATTTTCTTTCCTCCATAATAGGCAGATCCATGAAGCCATTGGCACAGAGCCCAAGAAGCCATACACTTTACAAAATCTAAGTGTCTGAAAAGCATAATTCTCAAGATTGATCTCGCTAAGGCCCTTGATCATGTAATTTGGCTCTTCATCGAGATGATACTTATCCACTTAGGCTTTCCTAATGATTTCATAAATTGGATTATTTGTTGCATAAATATAGCCTCCTACAACATCTTGATCAATGGCTCAGCATCCTAGTTCTTTCATACTGATCGAGGACTGAGGTAGGGTTGTCCTCTATCTCCAATTCTATTCATTTTAGTGATGGAAGGTCTCAGTAGGCTCATTGCCTCGAAAAAGAGGGAAGGCAAACTTAAAGGCCTGAGAATGAATGCTCTCTACCACCTCACACACCTGCTCTTTGTAGATGATGTCTTGATATTCCTAGATGGTAGCATTAGGGACTCAACCACCTTCCATGAGATTCTCATCCTCTTTGAAAATCCACTAGTGATCATGAATCAAACCAAATCTACGATCACCCTGAGTCATACTACCCCTCAAGAAGTCAGAGTAGCACAAATTTTATTTCATTACACTGCCCACAACCTCTTTGATGGGCTTAGATATTTGGGGTTTTGAATAAAACCCAACAACTATAGGATTGCTGACTAGATCTAGTTAGTGATCAAGCTGGAAAATGGGTTGAAAAGTTGGAATCCTAGAATGATCTCTAGAGTAGGGAGACTTTTCCCGATTAATTTTTTTCTTGAAGCCACCCCGATATACTAAATGTCTCTTGGCTGGATCCCATGGGGAATCCTCAGTCGTATACAAGAGATATGCAGCTGATATCTTTGGAATGGACATAAGGAAGGTAAATATTGCCTAGGTAAGCTGGAAGAACATCACCCTCCCAAAGAAATGGGGGGGTGGGGGTTAAGAGATCTTCCTTATTTTTCGCAAGCACTTACAACAAAGATGAGCTGGTCTCTTCTCACTGCTAGCAACCTTTGGATGATAGTGACATATCATAAATACATCTTGCCTCATCAGATCCTAGACTGGGTTCCTCAACATGATTGGCTACTTGGGGGAATTTCCATACTTTGGAAATATATATTACAAACAATGCATTTCATCATAGTAAAATTGGCATTGTGCATAAACAATGGCTCCTCTATGAGAATTGATATCGATCCCTAGATAGGTGGGGGTAATTGATACCTTCTACCACCGGAATTGCTACAATATATTAATCATAGGGAGGTCAATATGATCATCAAAATCATTGATCAACACCACATATCCATCCTCACACAGTGTTGGAAAACATCTCATTAACTGAATATTCCTGCACAGTGGCAGCACACTTGGGAATCATACCTTGGGGATCTATCAAAAGCATATATAATCCTCAATCAGAATCCTGATGTTTTAATCCGGACCCTTACTGATCATGGGGAATACAATCCAAAACTCAGATATCTGCATCTACTACAGACTCGAAAGCTCAACCACACTAATGATTGGTGGCAGCAAGTATGGTGAATAAAATCTCCCCCTCGAGCCCGCCTATTTATGTGGTGCATTCTAAGCAACAAAATCCCCACGACAGAGGCACTTATGCACAAATCCATCTTTGGGCTAAGCTAGTGCATTCTTTGCAAATAGGCAACTGAATCAAATGAGCATCTGTTCTTGTCTTGCTCATCCATCACCCTATTCTGGCAATCAATAACACAACATCTCTCAATGAGAAATGCTTGGCAAGGCCTTACTATTTTGTAAGCTTGGAATAATTGGAACACAATGCACATGAGGAAAAAAACACAATGCCTACCACTGATAATCTGCTGGCCCATTTGGCTAGCCTGAAACTGCCTAATTTTTAAGAATCAGACCATTTTCTAGACCATGCTCATTGCCAAGGCAGTAACAATCTATCATGACATCCTAGATGAAGAACCATCACACACCCGTATAATATTGGGACATGGTAATATCGAGAAAACTCGGCCATGGGACCTTTTCCACGGGGCTGCACAACCTCAAGGCTATGGGGGGGGGGGTTTTGTTTATACACATTGAATAAGCATCATTACAAAGTCAAATTAGGATTGGGGAAAGAAACAAATAACTTTGCTAAGTTTATCTCCCTATTTTGCTATACAACAACCCTCCCCATTTCAAAATTTTTATCCAAAACTTTAACAAGAAATGGGTCCCCTTTTAAGACATAGTTAAAATCAATAATTCAATAATAATTGTAAACTTGGATTTAACCACATAACAGATAAAAGTCCTTATGAAAAGGTCTGATCGGATATAAATATCAACCAAGACCTTTTTGTAAAAAAAATATAAAATAATATGTCGCATCCTTTATTCAAAGGATTGACTTAAAAGGATCTCATTGGCAAATCTTCGATGCAATAATGCCATCAGAAATCACAAATCACAAGTCTGCAAAGAAACATTCCAAGGCTCCACTCAAATCTCCTGATGCAATAATTTGATCGCAATTGGCCATTGCTGAAGGCATGAGACATATAACTATCTGTTGGCAATCGCCAATGCGATTTCAGTGAAAAGTGCACTTTTCGATAAAAAGTTGTTAAAGGAATGTTGGTGGGTTTTCACTCTTAAAGTAATTATAAATGAGAAACAAAGGATTTATTGATTAGCCCACGACGACATGAAAATTCACTTTTATCGCAATCAGAGCTATGTATGGGAGCAACTAAAGCCTATCCTTTTTGCCTCCTGATCCGTGATATGTGATTTTTGCTGATCACTGATCAGGAAAGTCACAAGATCCACTTTAAAAGGACTGTTACTAATGTGTGAAATGCGACATATGATTATGACATTTAAGTATCATGATTGGCAGTTAAGGAAGTCATTAATATAGCAGTTAAGGTTGAATCCTTCAACGATTTCATCCGTGGTAATATTTGATTTCATATTTCTTATCACGCTTGAATTACCATTAATATTTTTATTCTGTGTTGGCTTTGAACAGGTTTTTTATCTATTATATTCTTTTGTTTCTTTAATAGAGAAAGTCTAAGTTGATGAATACAGTGAAATGAAGAAGAAGTCAAAGAAACCAAAGCCCCCCATCGTAGCCAAAGAGGAACCAGTAAAGAAGGTCTTGATATCTGATACTACCTGCCTCAATCTAGGCAAGGCTTCATGGGAAAGTATTTACAATTTATTGGAAGCAGAGGATCCAGAAGAGATCGAAGAAGTGGCAACAACAGATTCCATTGACAAGTCAGAGAATACTCTTAAGGATTTGGCCTGCTCCTATCTTCATTGAATAGCAACCCACGCCAAAGTTTTACACTATAATGACTTGGTCAGATGGGTTATTGAAAGCATCAATATCATAGATAGAAATTTCTTTACTTCTAATGGAAGAATGTTCAGGTCGTTCAGAGCAGAAGATATCAACAAAATGTACCATTTGCATGAACCGGATAAGCATTATGACAAAGCATTTTTGGAGGCTTTTGCCAAAGAAAATGTCATTGAATCAACCCTATCAGACAATGGAGAGATTTTTCGACCAAAAACAACCATGAAAAATCGTGTATGTACTCCGTAGACTCATTGGAATCTCTTTACTATTATGTTGGTTCCATGATGTGCAGACTCTTTGGTGTCCATGATTTTGCCAAATTTTCTACAGAGATGGTACCATCAGTGGACGCTGCAATTAATTCCTTTATCATGGAATGGGCATCCATTTTTCTGATAAAATGGCCAACCAAATACTTGATTTTAGTATAAATAGGTTCGTGACTATCTGGATAGTACCCCCTATTTTATATGAGTGTTTATATTATGGACACTATCTATTTCAATTCTGAATATCCCATTCTAGGATGGAAATGGACTCCACAGGACCCGAACCCCATTCATATCTATCATAAGGAACTATGGGAAGCCTATTACAAACATCACCTTTACAAAATATGTCATGGTTTCATCCTCCCCGTGTATTATGCCATATTCAATAAACTCACTCCTAGGTTATCCGAGGAAGCCTGTGTCAACCTAACTGCAATTAGTAGTTGGTTTGGTAAAGAAAATTTCACCTACATCAGACTTTTTGGCAGCACTACTAGCCCACATGTCCTTCCCTTATACATCCTTCATAAGTTACTTGCAAGAGTTAGCATATCAGATAATAGTAGAAGGGATTTCAAGCAACCTGAAGGATTCTAAAAAGCATATGTGGCCTTCATTCCCCCTCCGATGTGGTGCTTTCATGCTGCATGACTTCAAACATGTAGAGAAGGAAGTCGAGAAAACAAAACTGTTAAAGTTAGAAGTCATCCCAAAAGGGCAGTATGATCCTAAATTTGTGGCCTACAATGTCACTTCTCAGGCCAAAAGCACCAAGTTTGAACACGAGAAGGATAGTTATGATGATCTGTTTGCTTCAACCAAGTTATTTTCTCAAGTGAAATAATTGGAAAAAAATCAAAATTGGGAGCAAAAGGACTAGAGGAATTTTACAAGTTCAGGGAATAGAGATTGGAAACGATACCTCTGGACTTGTTAAATACTACTTGTATGGCACAACCACAAGACCACTATGGAGAGAAAATTATTGAAAAGACTCCTGAATAGGAAAAGACCCCAAAAAGGGAGCAAACACAGGAAGAAACTAGTGAGCCGCTTGATACAAATATCAATATTGATCCTACGTTAATCAAGAAATGGGAGCAGTTCGACTTGATCATCAATAACTCAAACAAATCCCAAGAGCTCACTACACCAGAAATTCCTATAATGCAAAAGCTAGAAGTTATCATAGTTTCGATTGAAGGAACAAGTGACCTATCCAAAATTCAGTAGGACGTAGAGATTATTCCCAAGAATCCTAATGAGAATATTGTACTACAAACTGAAGAAATGCCACCAATCGATGTATTCTATAGTACAAAGCATACGACTGTAGTTAAAAGACAGAGGAAGAGGAGGAAAATTGATCAGAGTCCTCTTTTAACTCCTCAAGTGGAAATGATGAACGTGGTAAGGAAAGTAGAAGTCAATCCCTCCAAGGATTTAACAAAGCTATCATAGTATGCAGGAGCTTACATAACAATGACAATGGATAAAGCCACAAAGGTCAATCATCTGATGAGGGAAAGGATCATATGATTACCCAACTTGAGGTGCAATTGATGGAGCATCAACAAAAGATAAATCAGCTCGAATAACAATTAATAAAGCAGAGGCAGCAAAATGAGCGATTAAAATAGCAGTTGAAACTGAAAAAATTGAGGATTGATGAGCAGACTCTCCATAAACAATAGGAGTTGTCTCACGAATTGAGCAAGCTTCATATGTTAAGTGAGCAAGAGAAGAAAGCAAAGAAAGATCAAATAACACAAATGAAAGAACATATAAAGAGATACAAAGGTTATCCATAGGTAAGTGAATTCTGAATAGAAGCCTTGGAAATAACCAAAGCTTTGTCCCAAGAATTGGATATTCTTTGTAACAATATATCATTGGCCAACCCCTTATGTGATATCTCTACATCAATGATTGAGAGGGAAGTAGATGCCAAACTTGAATTAGATAAGGAAGATGAAAGGTTAACCAATTTTTTTTCCTAGCAAGATTCCAAAGAAGGAATGGCTGCCAATCTACCAAGAATACACAAATCGCATAAGGGCATCCTATTTTCCGAATGGGAGTCCCAGTCAATGAAAGTTGTAAGAGCAACTTCTAGTTGCAGAGTTGCAATAAATGGTTTGATCGAATTGATAAATAACAGTTTGCATATGTCTAATTTGATCACTGATTGCTCTTTAGGTAAACTGCCAAAAGTAAATTCGTTGGAACAACATTGGAAACAGGCGCTCGCACACAGGGAAAAACATATTGGTTTTGATTTTTCCTTGTCAAGCCACATAGGCAGTGGATGGCCATGAAAGGTCTTTCGGATGCAATCAACTGCATGATCTCCGAACTCTTTGATGCCACCTATACAACTCAGCTACACTCCAGAATGAGTCAGCCTCTAGAAATCCAACCTATGCTCGCAATTTGTCAACTTAAATCACAGGAAAAGAAGTTGATAGAATGAATTAATTCAATCGCCACAACATTGTTATTTTCATGATCAATCCCAGATTTATATGTCTACAATTAGACCAGTGCATAGTGATTTTTATTGATAATTTGTTGTTATTTTTAGTATTTAAGACCTTTTCATGTATTTAGAAAAACTCCGCAATTTGTATTAAAAACTTGACTTAGGAGTTGCAGTACTGTACTTCTAATACTTTTTTACGACAAATTGGATAAAAGTTCTGCATTTTTGTCAAAGAGGCTTTTATAAGGTTTTCAATTTTGCATCTTTTGAAGGTGTTCTGAAATAGGAAGCAGAATCTGAATTTTGTTTACATTGGGAGAATTCAAATGCATACAATACTATTATCATTATTTTTGTCTCATTTCTTTTTGTGAATGAACATTTATCAACATTGCTATTATAATATATATTATATATAATATATTATTATATTTCAAGCAATTCTTTAGCTTGTCATTTCGGAATGTTTTAGAATTGTTATCATTTGGATATATATCTTAGTGATATATATTACGATCAATGCGATAATGTTTTTATTATTAATTTGTTTAACTACTTAAACAAATTAATCATCATATGAATATATATTTCTATTTTATTAATAAGTCATGTTTATGGTTATTTGTCTAATACAAAACAATAAAAAATCATGTTGTTAAAAGAAATAACCGAGATAGATTAGTTATATTTGTATAGTCTTGCATCATAGGATAAAACACTTATCACTTTTGTTATATACTACAAACCAATCACCCATCAACTCATATATCACTGGGAAACTAGTCCCGTTACATCCAGTGGGAGCCACCACACCAAACAAAAAGGGAGCTGCACTAAGGTCTAGACCGGGTGGTTTTCCCCGATGTTGATGCAACAATTTTAGAGGCATCAACGCACCCTGAGACATTTACTTCATTTTTTATGAAAATGAGAATTTGGGGGTAAGCCAAAAATCCATTTTCATGTGAAAACTCGATCCTGGGCCTGTGGGTTATGGGCCCACAAGTCCTGACGGAAGCGTTTTAAACAATTTTAAACCTTTTTATTTATTTGACGCGAATCTTCATTAACAATTAAGTCATCCCTTTATCTACGCATGAGTGTTGAACCATATAAAGACCATCATAGAAATATATGTTACCGGATGGGCTCGTGCCATTCTTGATGCCACGAATGACTCGAACTTCAACTCCATGATTTTTACTTCGCTCCAAAGCGAGTTTGCTGCTCTCAACATCTGGCTGGTTGTCTCAATACCGACGCTTCTGATTTATACCATCGATCCACCCTGACACTTCAATCATTTAGTAAACAAACTATTCAAACTTCTGGGATTTAAATACCAGCTTCCACACAGTTCCAAAAACCACGGAGGGATGAATTCTGAACCAGATTTCAAACGTTGCCATCGAGTGGATTTCGAATCTGTGCCTTTGTCATACAGTAAAGTCATTCAAATGGAAGTTCGATACCCGTTTCTTCGCTGTGCTACATGACAAAATGTTTACAGGCTAAGGCATTTCAGCCTTAGAAAATAGCTCACGCTCGCTACATCTTGCTCACTCACAAATTTCTTCACAAATAGATATATTTCACACCCTATGACATTACATTTATATAAGATGCATTAGCAAGGATTGATTAGGTCTTCTCCTAGTTTTTCTACAATGAAAGCTCTCAAAAAAGCATGCATGGCTGTATCCATCTTATCCGCTTTAAATCTACTTTAAATGTATTTTTCTGCTTTAAAACAGACTTTCCTCTGTTCTGATCCTCTCATCCACGTTTTCTTTCTTTGGTGCTGAGTGCTCCGGCATCAGACTCCCGAGGCACAAAAATTTATGACCTCCTGGTCATATGCTTCTAGTCTTTGTAATAGTAATTTTATCCACTGCATTCCTTCACTAGAACTGCTTCCATGATTGTGAGCTGCAACCAACCTCTGCAGTAGCAGTCTCCTCTGTTACACGATACCTCACCAAGCCCTCCTCACTCGGCCTTTTGGCATCCTTCTCTAGGTTGCTGCAAATCTTCTCACCTTCTGCTCCTGCCATCTGCATAAACTCTCCAACTTTAACATAGCTGTACCTCTTTCCCCTTCTGCTCGCATTCTTCTTTCTTCTCTCAGGAATCCTTTCCCTGCTCTGATACCAACTGATGAAAATAAGAATTTGGGGGTAAGCCCAAAATCCCTTTTCATGTGAAAACTCGATCCTGGGCCTGTGGGTTATGGGCCCACAAGTCCCGATGGAAGCGTTTTGAACAATTTTAAATTTTTTTATTTATTTGACGTGGATCTTCATTAACAATTGAGTCATCCCTTTATCTGCGCATGAGTGTTGAACCTTATAAAGACCATCATAAAAATATATGTTACTGGATGGGCTCGTGCCATTCTTGATGCCACGAATGACTCGAACTTCAACTCCATGATTTTTACTTCGCTCCAAAGCGAGTTTGCTGCTCTCAACATCAGGCTGGTTGTCTCAATACTGACGCTTCTGATTTATACCATCGATCCGCCCTGACACTTCAATCATTTGGTAAACAAACTATTCAAACTTATGGGCTTTAAATACCAGCTTCCACACAGTTCCAAAAACCACGGAGGGATGAATTCTGAACCGGATTTCAAACATTGCCACCGAGTGGATTTCGAATTTGTGCCTTTGTCATACAGTAAAGTCATTCAAATGGAATTTCGATACCCGTTTCTTCCCTGCGCTAGACGACAAAACGTTTACAGGCTAAGGCGTTTCAGCCTTAGAAAAGAGCTCACGCTCACTACATCTTTCTCACTCACAAATTTCTTCACAAATAGATATATCTCACACCCTATGACATTACATTTATATAAGATGCATTAGGCAAGGATTGATTAGGTCTTCTCCTAGTTTTTCTACAATGAAAGCTCTCAAAAAAGCGTGCATGGCTGTATCCATCTTATCTGCTTTAAACCTTCTTTAACTTATCCGCTTTAAATCTACTTTAAATGTATTTTTCTGCTTTAAAACAGACTTTCCTCTGTTCTGATCCTCTCGTCCACATTTGCTTGCTTTGGTGCTGAGTGCTCCGGCATCAATTTTACACTTGCACATAATTGCACATCTCTACAGATCTTTGGATATTCACAAATTATCATCAATTGGTTCAATACGAAAAACCAATGTCATGCTATATCTCTTCAAAACATTCTGAATGATGTTTACAATCTCAAAATAGGTTTCAATATGGTCTCTTGTCAACATATACATAGGGAATACAATGAAGATGCTAACAAGATTTCCAAGGAGGGCTCGCTATTTCCTCGAGGCATGTGGTTAATCAGTGAACATATGGGCATAGAGGTCTATGAATATCATCATAGACCATATATAGGCCATGATTACTATAGGGTTGAATGACCATAAATTATACTATCATCTCTTCTTGATGTCGTTTTTTTGAGTAACTGCATAGAGATAACAATATGTATATATTTATATTTCTAATGATAAAATAGACAAAAAAAAATTATATCGGAAATGGCAAGGCCATAAATTTTTCTTTAGCAAATTATTGAACAAAGATCTACTGATCTTAAAACTACAACATATGCCAGAAGCATCTACTACATGTAATTTTTCTCTCATAATGAAAGATTATGATTTTTTCCTTGGAAAAACTAACAATGGGGTGATTTGACAATACATAGTAAGACTTGATTACAACATGGTAAGAAAGTAGAAGGAGGGAATTCGATAGGGATTCCTTTATCTATATTTAGGAATGACAATTCCAAGTGAATCAATTCTTTGAATACAGGAAGTATTCTTATCCCTAATCTTGTCTGACATTATGTGGATATGTGCTACATTCATGAACATGTGGTTGATAAGTATATTAGCTAGTTTCTCGTTATAGCAATATTTATGAAGGGAACCTAATTCCCTTGAGAGATGGCATGGATGTGTCTAGTTATAAGGAAATGTGCTTGGCACAACAAGGTAAGATAGCTAGTGTATTGTTATGTTTAGTTATGCACCAACAATTATGTGTGTATGGAAGTATGATGTAGGGAATTGTATGTAAAAGGAGACTTCCATGAAATCTTGAAAAAGTCTCGGGTTGAATTTTCCTTTGGAACCATTGGGAACCATGGGATTGAGTCCTGTTGTTTCTTACTAGTCTTGTCCATTCGATGTTTTGTCATTTTATTCGATTGATTTATATTTTTCTTTGTGTCTTGTGCATGGCCATGCCACTTTATATGTGGTGTCATATTTCTATTGGCCTTTTATCGTTTTCTTCTTTTTTGTACTTTATGTTTCCTTTTATGTTTGAGAGACTTGGTAATTAGTTGTGAAAGAGGAAGAAATGAATGAAACCCAATAGGTGACATAGGGCTCAGATGAATCTCAGTCAATGTATAAGGGTAGTTGAAGGAAGAAAATGATAGTCAGTCGGATTCATTGGGTCCATTTTGGTAAATGGATGATAGAATTACAAACATGAGAATATGAATCAAGAAAGTAAAAGAAAATATATTTCAAGTGTCAAATGTCTTAGTGATGTTGGGAATTTTTTCTCTTGATGGTGTGCATGCATTGCACGATTAGAGTGAGTTATCTTAACCTTGACATTAGGATATTTCGTAATTGTAGTGTGACCACGATTATATTGATTTCTATATATGTATACATGTATGTAGATATGTGTCATTATTTGACAAGGTCGTAGGAAAATATGGGTTTTTCATTATAATATTTATATGCTTATATGTATGTATGTATGTCGTTTTGTTATATGATCATGATTGTTTTATGCTAATGCTTATATATATTTATGTATGTATTTATGTATTTTTGATGTTGTCTAGAAGGGTTGTTATGGATCATGGTTGTAGAGGAATGATTTCTTATGCAGGTGAAGGGCATAAAAGCGTTTCTTGGTCTTATTGGGAATCGAGTGGGAAGAGTAGTCTTGAAATATTTATGAGGTGAGTATCATGTGGATATGGGTTGATATTATGTGTTTATACCATGCCTATGTTTACGTTATGGACATGGGATGCTAGGAGATACATCAACTAAATGGAAGAATTATGATCTATGGCCTACTAGGATAAGCATAGATGGTGGAGAGACACTGGAAGCAATCTTCCTTGGTAGAGAAAGTGTGGCTTTGGATGTGTAGCGTTACTATTTTGTACTAGTTGTACATGATGTATCTATAACATTGTGTGCATGTTTCATTTATGGTGATGGCTGCATGTAACATATGTAGTATTACATACATATGAGGTCGTGTGTCTATTGTACATGTGGTGTTTTTTGTATATTTCATAAGAAATGTTGGGTATAGATGGTTCTATGTACATGATGGGGATCCGGTGATGTTGATGAGCCCCATAAATGGGTAATTATAAGGGCTCATTTTGCCTCCTAACATATTTAAATCAACCATTCTCTTAGCTTATTGCATGTCTTTTTATTATATTTATGCTTATGGAGTGAGTTGGCTTACTTATGATGCCATGAGGTCTAATGTGTGTTTAATGCAGAATTTTGTTGAATTTCGAAGACAAAGTCAAATATTCAAGGGACAATTAGCACCAATAATTCAAGGTGAACAAAGGAGAGGATTTATAGGAGTGAATCCCCCTCATTTATTACACCTCACTTCAAATTCTCCTTCATGTAGCTCGGAGCGCAAACAACCAAATCAATGCACTAGGAGGCAACCGGGAAAGTGGAGGATAACTTATGTTTATATCGAGTTTTCGGATCCAAGTCTCCCTGATTTTAAGGAAGCTACTGGGAGCTTCAATTGTATAAATAGAGAGGCCTAGGGCCTCACTAGGGTCGAATGTTTGTTGAATTTATGTTTTAGCTTTGCTCTGCTTAACTTGGAGCTTACTTTTGGTGACAGTTTCATGTAATCCTATTATTATTTTTTGAGAATAAAGATGAGATCCTTTTTGAGCTAGCACTGAGTTACCTCAGAGGGCTAAAGCTCTTGGGTTAAGGCCCAATCCAAGTAGCCAAGCTCCTCTTGTTTGTATTTATACGCTTTGTTTCAGTTTATGTATTAATTGTTGTTAGACGAATTTATTTCTTGGTTAAGAATATGTTGCTTTGGGTGATATAGAAGGTTGTTTCCATGTGTTTCATATAGCAGGTTGAACAGTGACAGAAAGAAGATACAAAAGGCCATCAATAGTGCCTTGGCCTCCTTTCCACCCTTTGAGACCATGAACTAAGGCCAAGGCTATCTTGCTGCCACAAAAACACAGATGTTCCTTCTCCATAGGATTTCTGGTGTCACAGTTTGTTAGAAGGTTAATGATTTTCTTTAGATCTCTTTCACCATGCTCATTTTTGTCTTTGAAATAAGTCTCCTTCCATGGTTTCTCTCATGATATCATTTTTCAGCATTACTTTCCATAAGTCATAATTTAGATTAGCTTGATGTAAAATTCTATTTTTTTGATGTAGTTAATTTCCTTGCTTGCTTGATCTCCTTGTTTGATTTTAAGTTATTTTGCAGCAAATATATTCTCACGGCAGGTCAGATTATCAACCATCACATTCTGTCCTTGATCTATGCCCCACAAGTTGCCCAAAATTCACCTCAAATTTGCCATAGTTTTCTGCATTTTTCCATAGACTTTCCTCTCTTTCCTTGAGAAAATCCAATCATCTTTCTCTCTCCTAATGATTCTTGGTGGACCCTAGGCACCCTAACACATCATCCTAGCCTTCATCTACCATTTCCACCCACTCTCACACCTTCAAAACCTTCAAAACTTCTCTCGGCATCCTCCTGTAGACCTCGTGTAGACCTCGTGTAGATCTCCTGTAGACCTCGTGTAGATCCCCTACATCCTCCTGTAGATTTTCCTGTAGGCTTCCTTTTGAAGGCTGATTGCGGGAAAAACCCCCAAGGGGTCACCTAAGACGTCCTAGGACCCATCCACACCATCCTACATCCTCTAAAGTCCCAAAGCTACCCTCCATCGCCACCTATTTGCTTCTGCCTTCACACATAATAAAATACATGCATGTCAATTTCACATAAAAATACATAAAAATCCAAAAAGATGTTTTTTTCTCATTTTCTTCTAGAAATAGCTTGAATAGATATTGTTTACTTCCCTGAGTAGGTAATGGCATTAATTTCATGGTTTTCATCTTTCTTTCTACTAAAGTAGGATTAGTTGGTTAAGCAAGGTTTGCTTGGTTTACTTTACATTTTAGTTTCTTTCCTTTCTGCAAGTAGAGTAGCCTCTGTAGAGTAATATTTCCTTTCTTTCATCACCTATAAAGCTTCTTCTGGAATCCATAGAAGTTGGCTTGAGCTCCTAGTGATCTTGCACCAGTGGACCAAGTGACAACCTACAGTAAGAACTAGTACTTGTGCATACAACACCGTCACTTCCAAGTTTGTTACAAACTACCGGGTTGATAAAAGTAAAGTAGCAAGCCCAAGAGTTGCAACATTATTGCTGCAATACTGGTGCTCACCATCTTTTTGGTGCCATTGTCAGGGAACCGTCAGAGTATTTTTTGATTACTGCTTCTTTTATTTTCTATCACAAGATTCTGCTAAGTCGTTTATTCCATCAAAAACAAAATAGTTGTTTCTTTCAGTTTTTGCATTTTGTTGCCTTCCTTTTCATTTTGCAAATTTCATTTCATGGAAAGTAGCATAGTTGTTTCTTTTAGTTTCTGCATTTCCTTCCTTTCCTCTTCAATTCTACAATTTCTATTTCAACAAAAGTAGATTAGTCATTTCCTTGCTTTTAGTTCTACATTTCATTTCAGCAAGTTCACTTCAGTTAATTGCAATTTGTTTGTTCAATCAATTTCAGTTTTTAAGGTACAATCAGTGGAAAAAACAAAATCCAACCAAAAGGATTTCCTTTCATGCCTCATAGGAATAGAGATAACTCAAGAAAATTCTTGCCCAACACCCCTAGTGCATCACATAGCCAACCTTCTCTCTTCTTCAATGGAAATGATCAAGAAGAATCTTTAGGTGAACACCCAAAGATATTTGAAGAACCCATAGGGAAAGAAGAAGAAGAAAACATCCCTCCTGAGCCAATGGCTAAAAACATAAATTATAGGGGGAATCGAGAAAGAATAGAGGGTACCGTTCCCATTCGAGAGACCAATGAGGATACCAAAATTAAGAATATAATTCCTTCAACCCTATCTCACTTCCATGGATTAACTACAAAAGATCCTAACATCTTCTTCTTTAAATTTTCTATCAACTATCGAACCTATGACCATACAGAAGATGAGCAAAAGTTGAAACTATTCCCTTGTACACTCAAGGATGTAGCATTGCATTGGTTGATGGGGTTACCTAGCAACAGTATCACCACTTGGGCTTAGATGCAGCAAGCCTTTAACAAAAAATATGGTGACTACTGTAGGTCAAAAGATACCAAAGAAGAAATCTTCTAAATGACCATGGGAAGTGATGAATCCTTGGAAGATTATGAAGAGAGGTTCCAGCTCAGTTACAAAAGGGCTAGGTGCACGCTTGACCATAAATCTCTGAAGTTGTTCCTGCTCAGGGGAATTCCAGAATACCTTCTAGAAACCCTCGATCTACTAGCTGGGGGATACATCTACCAACTACCTTATGAGGACATAAATATTGGTTTTAGAAACCACTCTAGAGTAGCCAAAAAGAGAGGTAGGGGGAGTCAACCCACAGCCAACACCTCCTCATCCAATTCATCCATCAAAGGTAAACTTTGAACCATGCTAGAAGACTTCAAGAGTGAGATGTTGTAGACTCTTTCCATGCAAATGGATACCTTGCATATCAAAAGGAGACAAGAGGAAGCAGAGAGGGCTTTGGATATCTTTTGTCCTAGATACCCCAGGAGGCATCCTAGGAATGAATGTCCATTGAACACTATAGAGGTTTGTTCAGTCTGTGAAGGAGATTATTCTATAGATAGCTACCCTTCCTTGCCCAGGCTTAAATTTGTATACCAAGGGGCTGAAGGAGCCATTGAACCATTGTATTTCATGAAGCAAAGGAGACCGCATGGACCTACACCATACTAGCAGGGGATGCAAGGGACATTTTAGGCATACTACACCCCCAACCAAGTCACTCCCATACCTTCTTGGGGCCCTCCTGCTCATCCTTCTTGGCCGACACCGCCTCCTTGGTCCTTTCCATCTCAATATCATGCCCAACTAGTTCCTCATTCATTTCAATCCTATGCTTAGCCACAACCTTAGTGGAATGAATCTCATCAGGGGTGGAGGTCTTAGTACAACTCTCCTCCCACTCTTTTGCCTCCACCACCTACTCAGCCACAACCTTGCCTCTTGCTCCACCGAGGAAATCCTAAATGCCTACCCTGTCGAATCCGAACCTAAACAATAGACAGGCTCAACAAGTATATAATGGGGAAACATCATGCCCAACTTATGTTGTGGACATTTAGGTTACTAACCTATGATCTGGGAAGGTTCTCGCAGATAACCAACCTCCTCGTAGGGAGGTTGAGGAAGATAAAGAGGAAAGTGAACCTAAAGAAATTCCACCCATTCCTGAGAGACTATCTGGGACAACACAGCCTACCGCCAAAGAAACTGAACTTCTGGGAGAATTGAGATAGTTAGATGTGAAGATACCACTTCTATAGGACATAAAATATGTGCCCATATACAACAGGTTGATAAAAAAGAAGTGCTTTAGGCATCTAGGAAGGCACAAGAGAGATGCCCCAACCATCAATGTCATAGGGCAACTGTCCAACCTGATGCTGGGGCAAGTAATCTATCCAAAGCATCTGGACTGTGGAATCCCAATAGTTCATGTTCACATCAATGGAACCATGATCCCACATACCTTGATTGATGTGGGATCTACCATTAATGTGATGACAAAGGACACAATGCTTAAACTTAACCTCGAGGGCTCCTTGAGAAAGGCCACAATAGTACTGCAACTAGCAGACAGCTCCACGATGACCCCGGAAGAGATTGTGAGAGATGGGATGGTCTCCATTGATTCTTGGGAGTACCCTGCTGATTTCTTAATTCTCCAGTTGAAGGCAAAGCTTACTAGGTACCCTCTCATCCTAGGAAGATGCTGGTTGGCTACTATCAATGCCTACATTAGCTGTCGAGCTCAAAACATGACCATCAAGAATGGGAATATGTCCAAAGAGTTAATCCTATACCCTACTGCCCTTGCTGGAACATGATCTACCTCTCTGGTTGGAGGAGGAGGATGAGGATGAAGTTTATTCTCCACCACTTTGTGCATTAGAAATCGCCATGGGGGGAAACCGCAAGATGAGCATGATATCACTAAAAATTTAATCTAGAGTTGACCCCCCAATATCTTATCATTAGAGGACATAGTGAAAGAGACACAAAACAATCTATTAACTAATCTATGTGTGGCCAACCCAATCTCTCTTCGTGTTAAGAATATAGAGTTCAGCCTAGACAGAACCTTGAAAATCGATCCATCCCTATCCACTTCCCAAGATAAGGAGCTATGCAACTTATTGACAAAACATTTAGATACCTTCGCTTGGAATTATAAGGAGATGAACAAAGTGCACCCTTCAGTGTGTACTCATCATATATACATTAAGGAATATTGCAAACTAGTCAGAAAACCTCAAAGGAGGAGGAATCTAGCACTTAAGGACATTGTCAAGGAAGAGTTACAAAAATTATTTGATGCAGGATTCATTTACCCCATCTCTGACAGTGAATGGCTCTCTCCTTTGGTGCTAGTGCCAAAGAAAAATGGAAAGTGGAGAATCTGTGTCGGCTATCGAGAATTGAACAAATCCACTAAAAAGGACTATTTTCCTTTTCCTTTCATAGATCAAGTGTTAGATGGTTTGGTAGAGAAAAAGTTTTTCTCCTTCCTAGGTGGGTTTAGTAGGTACAATTAGATTCAAATCAGCCCAGAAGACCTAGATAAGACCATTTTCACTTGTCCTTGGGGTACCTTTGCATATTGTGTTCTTCCTTTTGGTTTGTGTAATGCTCCAGAGACTTTACAGAGGGTGGTACTGAGTATATTCTCCGAATTAGTTCATGATGTAGTGGAAATATATATGGATCATTTTACTCCTTATGGTTTTGACTTTCAAGAAGCTTTATCTAACCTGGGAAGAGTTTTGGACAAGTGTATTGAAATGAACCTATCCCTCAGTCTGGAAAACTGTGAATTTTTTATGACTGAAGGGAATGTGCAAGGTCAAGAAATTTCTCAACAAGGATTGCAGGTGGACCCCAACAAAATTGCCATTATACAAAGGGTCCCACCTCCTCAAAAGGTGAGATATGTCAGAAGTTTCGTAGGCTTAGTTGGGTATTAATGAAGATTCATTAAAGATTTTAGCAAGCTAGCCTCTCTGTTGTTTGGTATTTTAGGAAAAGATGTCGAATTTATTTGGTCAGAAAACTGTCAAGAAGCCTTAGATACCTTGGAAAGAAAACTTGTGACTGCCCCAATTTTGAGAGGCCCAAACTAGGCCTTACCTTTCCACATTCACACAGATGCCTAGAGCAAAGCAATAGGAGCAGCCTTAGGACAAATTGATGAAAAGTTACCTTATGCAATATACTTTAATTTTTTTTTTTGTCAAAGGTAGAGTTAAACTACACAGTGACAAAGAAGGAACTCCTAGCTATTGTGCATTCTTTGAACAAATTCAAACATTATATCACAGGCTATCAAACCTTCGTGCACATGGATCATGCTATAACTAGATATGTAATGAACAAACCGGATGCAAATTCTCGCATTATTAGATGATTTCTTTTAATGCAGCAGTTTGATTTGACCATTGTTGATAAGTCTGGTAAAGAAAATGTTGTTGCTGACTTTTTATCTAGAGTAAATTTGCCTGCAGGTGAAGAAGGAATGGTGGATTATCGAATGCTAGATGAACACTTGTTTGCTATCTCAGTACTCTCTCCATGGTTTGCTAATATAGCAAACTACTTGATTTCAACACAGTTTCCACCACACGTTTTCTCAAAGGAGAAGAGCAAGATAGTGAGGAAAAGTGCCCTTTTCACCTGGATTGGGGCCAATCTCTTCAAACTTGGCCCAGATCAGATCTTGAGAATATGTGTCAGGGAGGAGGAAGTATTTGAAATTCTCCTGACCTATCATGACGGGTCTTGTGGAGGTCATTTTGTATTAAAGAGCACTGCCTTCAAAATCTTACAAGCAGGCTACTATTGGCCCACTCTTCGTCAAGATGTGAGGAGATACACTAGCCAATGTGATCAGTGTCAAAGGACGTGGAAACCTACTCCAAAGGATGAGATGCCCATGCAACACCAAGTGACCTTTGAGCCATTTGAGAAATGGGGCATGGACTTTTTGGGTCCTATCGACCCTCCTTCAAAACAGAAGCATTACATCATTGTGTGCACTGATTATCTGAAAAAATGAGCAGACGAAAAAGAAATCAAAGGAGCAATAGAGGAAAAGTTAGTTTATATTTTGAAAGAAAACATATTCTACAAGTTCAGGTATCCAAGAGAACTAGTCATAGACCAAGGCAGTTAGTTCACCTCCAATTTGATTAAATACCTACTCACACATCATAAGATCAAGCACAAGACTTCCACCCATTACAATCCACAAGCCAATGGGTAGTTAGAAGTCACTAACAGAGCTTTGGAAGGAATTCTGACCAAGGTAGTGAGCAACAATAGAAAAGATTGGGTGGATAGATTAGTTGAGGGCACCTAGGCCTACAACACAACATGGAAGACCATCGTAGGTTTCAAACCCTATGAACTGGTCTATGGGAAAAGGCTTTGTTATCAAAATAATTTGAATTCAATACACTAAAGATGGCAGCTCAACTAGACCTAGACCTCAGCCATGCATAGAAGGAAATATTAATCCATCTTAATGGATTGGATGAACAAAGATTGCAGGCCCTTCTCCACACAGAGGTAGTTCAACTTCAGAGGAAAGTATGGCATGACAAAAATATCAAGGAGAAGCAATTCCAAGAGGGAGATTGGGCACCGCTTTATGATTCAAGGTATAAAGACTTCAAAGGAAAGCTGAGGAGAAGATGGTTGGGACCCTACACTCTGGAAAAATGCAATGACAATGGTTCAGTTCTGATCAGAACCATTGATGAGGAAGCCATCCCCATGCTTGTCAATCGACATAGGTTGAAAATTTATAAGAAGCCCCTCGCCAAGCGAGAGTTCATTGAATATCTAAATAAGATAATGATGGTAGTGGAGCATGTCTTAGCCTCCACTCGCTGAAAAAAAATAAGTACTCAAATGAAAATGCCCATGAAGCGCTTGAGTCCCATCATTGGGTTGAAAACCTCTTCTAAGGAAGCCCATTAACGCCAAAAATAAAAATAAAAAAACAAAAAAAAAGAGAGAAAAAAGATAAAATAAAAATAGAATAAGATCCCTAGGTGAAAACCTCCCTTGGAGGTGGCTAGGGCAGGCAATTAGGGTGAAAACCTCCTTGAGGTACCCTAGTCATTTTCAAAAAAAGAGAGGAAAAAGAGAGAAGGGAGAACAAGAAAATTGAATTTTAATGTGCATTGCAAGTTATAGGAGGACCACAGGGAGCAAGAGAAGATGCCACGGAGCCTATTTCATCTCCTCCACACTCTTCTCCACCATTTATGACATTTCTTCCACCCCACTGGTTTTTTCATAAAACTATGTGTTCTACAGGAGGCCCTGTTGTTATAGACATTTTTGGGCACTTCAAACCCAATCAAAAATGTCCATAAACTGAGGGCTCCTAAGTCCCTAAAAGTGTTCCTTCACTGCCTAAAGGAACAAGGTCAACTGATTACATCATCTCCCAGAAGTTCTCCACTGAAAACTGCTCATAAATGGTCAAAACTGGACCATACTGGAAGCTCAATGCAGAGGGTGTGATGCATATCACCTT
>APFE030607835.1:35646-46210 GCA_000404065.3 Pinus taeda | reverse complement strand
GTGAAGCACATGGACAAAGAAGGAATCCTAAACTTCCTTGTAAGTTGTGTGAAGGCGATCACACCATCCACCGTTGTCCCTTCCTTGAAGAGGCTAAAAGAGTATTAGATAATCATCCGGTTTCACCATTACGACTTCATCCTGGATATCAAAAGCTCTTGCCAAGCCCTCCACTGGTTGAAAATCCAGCTAGCCCATCCTTGTGGTCAGCCAAAGCACCTATCGTTGAAAATGAACCCTCGGAATCCATACCAGATGAAAGTCAAAGGGTCGATATGGCAGTTGACCCGGTATAGCCTTCAGAGTGTTCATCTTCGAATGATACCGTCACTGAAGAGAAAGAGAATGACACCGTTCAAATTCTTTTCATCAACACTGACTCCGATGAGCTTGGGGGAAGTCCTCCTGTTCCTTTACAGCATGAAGGAAGTTCATCAGAGTCATATCCGACTGTCTATTCGGTCCCACCACCAAGCAACCTAGTTGTTTCCTTCGACTAGAATCTACTAGGCAGACCCCGTTTACCAGCAAGTGTACCATTCAGAATCATTGTTCAAGCTTATATAATGGTCATGGTTGGTACCATCATTAATGAAGGGGCTTTTGTTAGTATCCTTTCCTCAACTGCTTGGAAAGCGCTTGGTTCGCCATCGCTTTTGCCTGAAATGAGAAATATAACAGGCTTCGACAAGGGAACTAGTCGACCTTTAGGGATCCTTCCAAATGTGCCCATTACTTTGAGAAGAAAAACTATTCACATGAACGTTATGGTAGTTCAAAGACCTTTAGATTACAATCTACTCCTTGGACGTGACTATATTTATGGCAATGGAGCCATCGTCTCCTCACTCTTTAGAGTAATGTGTTTTCCGCACGAAGGAAAAATGGTCAAGCTCGTAGAACGAATGTCATTCCCTAGTTCAGACATCGCAAATAGTCAAATGCCATCCGTGAATGGTCTTTTCATGCAAGAAATGTCTCATTGGTCTCCAGTCTATCCACCTTATGAGCGCGAGCGATTCAGGAGGGTGTCACTGAAACCTAGGGGGCATGCACCCTGGTCTGTTTCGGCAGGAAAACCTTAGGTATAGAGTGGATTTCCACAAAGGATATATGACTAGTCTGGTGAACCCATCCTCACAGGAAAATGGGAACATAATGGATTAAGATACCTTCATTAAGGTTATGCTGAGTGACACCACTCCCCTTTATTTTTTTCGATAGACATCACCGAGAAAGAATTTTATATGCTACGCGAATGAAACTTTCTTGGTAACCTGGAAATTTTTCGCTATACCAGGGGGCATGCAAACCTTTTCACATGAAAGTGAAGAGCGACTATTTATTTTTTAAATTTGTAGGACCTCTAACCCGTTAAACCCATAAGGCTAGTCGTTTCCTAACTTGCATAAAGAAAGGATTCGGGGCAAAGCTTCAAAAGGTGCAAGCTCCATAAAAAATGGCATCTTGAATGAGACGTTTCTTATCATACGACTGATGAGCAATGTTTTTGCAGAGTTCAAGCTCGTTAAAAAATAAACTCTTCACGAGCAATTTTAGCGCATAGTTCAAGCTCGTTAAAAAATAAACATATGTCATGAGCAAGTGTTTCTCCCCGCGTTTAATCTCATTAAAAAATGAACAGGTAAATAACCATTGTGAATGCCTTATCGCTAGCTTTTGAGCCTCGGTCGTGTTCTCACCATCACCTCCACTCTGTTTTTAGCCGATCATTCATCCCCATATGATTGTTTACCCCTTCAACGAACATCTACGAAGAGTGATTCTACTAGCCATCCTTGTAACATTGTCGTGATTGGAAAATTCCAAATCTTACCTGGAATCAGATGCTACCTGAAACCATCACTCATTCCTTGAAAACGAGTCTTCTTTAAGCTCTTTTCACCTGGCTTTTAAAATATGAAAAGATTGCCGAGTGGTTGGCCTCTCCAGCTCGTTAAAAGGCATCGGAAGTGTTATCCGTCCTCTAGATTTTAATCTTTTTGGACCTGAGGGATTATTACACAAAAAGATCGAGTGTTTGTCTTGTTCAGCTCATTAAAACTATCAAAAATTCATCCCTTTTGTATTATTTTATGCTTTTTTGGACTTAAGGGATTATACAACGAAAAAGAATCTTAGGAGTCTTCTTTCCGTTTCTTTCAGTCTCTCTAAATTTGAAAGAGACTGAGTTATCTTTGTCATTAAACTCATTAAAACTAAATAGTGACAAACTCATCCAACAAGACGAGAACGAGTTTCATTGTCGCTAGGCTCACTAAAATATAGTGACAGGTTCGCCTGAAGGGTGGATTATAAAACAAGTATATGTTATCCTCCTCAAGCTTGACAAAAATAAAGAGGTACCGGTCAGCAATGACTGGGGGAAATTGGGAAGAAAACAAGAAGAAACTTTATTGGTAGCAAGTCACTCTTGAAAATGACACCTTCCTTCCGCATCCATGCCAGGTTGGGTTGTCCCATTCACTGGTCTTCACCATTGGTCCATCACACCATTGATCTCTGGGGTTAACGCTACCAATCCATCGTCAGTGTCGTCAGTATGTTCAAGAGAAGTCATTCAGACAATTTACCTGTGTCTCACCCACTGCAATACATTCATGCTTCATTCCTTCATGACCGCCACCCTGAACCTTGTATCGTCAGTTTTTTTTCACCTCCAAAATCATTTGCTTCATTCCGTGTCATTGATGTGGTATTCATTAAGGCCCTCCTACAATGGGTCACTTCTTGTCGAAATTAGCTCATTATCCAAGAAGTTGACTAAGGAACAACCCTTTCAGTACTTTGAAGCTTGCATGCCTCAATGGCAAGTTTCTCACTTTCGGCGACAAGTTTACATCAATGGTCCTCGACTGAGAGATTTTACGTGGTGTTCGATGCCAAGTCCCTTTTCACACCACGTGAATTGTACTGTAGTACCTTGAGGGTCATTTTCATTATTGGTGATTCCTCTCGCGCCTGTGAACATCTTACATCATTGGCTAGTAATCAGGCGATTTCTTTCCATGTTAGACTCCAGAACATTTTTCAGATGGATCGAATTGTACTCTGAGTGAAGATCGAACGAGTTTTGAAGACCCCGGATCTAGTTTCATCCATCGAGGCTGTGATATATTCAGGAATATAAAAACATCCAGTGTACATCATTGCCGATCAGATGATCATCCAAATCAAAGGATGATGTGTCCATATCATCAGTGTGTCACACAGACAATCGTCTGTCCTATGTACATGAAAATGAGTTTATAAAGCTGAGCATGGGAATGCCTGCCTCAGCTAGATCATGAAAAAATGTTGTCAAATAATGTATTGTATTGTATCTTATTATAGGTCAACTCCTAGCTTAGAAAAACTTCAGATCCTCATAGTAAAGCATTTCACCTGACATCAACAAATATTAATGACCTCATGCTTTAGGGGGCAACTGTTATAGACATTTTTGGGCACTTCAACCCCAACCACAAATGTCCATAAACTGAGGGTTCCTAAGTCCCTAAAAGTGTTGCTTCACTACCTAAAGGAACAAGGTCAACTGATTACGTCATCTCCCAGAAGTTCTCCACTGAAAACTGCTCATAAATGGTCAAAACTGGACCATACTGAAAGCGTAATGCAGATGGTGCGATGCATTTCACCTTCCCAATGTACAGGGTGCGATGCATACTATTTTTCTCCTCTGTAGGGTGCGATGGTCGGAAATGGACAAATGGCAGGGACAAAAATGCGGGGTGGAAGATCATGGAATCTTCCAGAAGCTTCCCCTCTCACACTTGCCACTCCATTTTTGACAAGGGATGAGTAAGAGATCATCATTCTCCAAGTGGAAGCAGGAACTATCAGAGGGAAGACACTAATCAAGATCCCAAAAGATGACTCACCTATCTATAATCATCTATATATGGATCCCTCGTCACAGAGATCTAGAGGCGGGAATTTTGTAACTTATAGAGAAGTGCTGTTGGTATTCTGGTGTACATTCACAGTGTTGGGTGATTTAGTTTTGCTTGAGGTGAAGATGGGCTTCTTAGCTGGAGGATGATGCTGGGTCAGAGCAGATGGTTGTAATCTTCTTGCTACCTTTCATCTGAATAAAGTTATTCTTGTTTCCTTCCATATTCTTGTGTACTTATTTATATATGCTTGTATATGGTTAATGCACATCTGATCCTGCATTATTTGTGAACTTAGATCCTTGTTTCTTACATAGTATTATGTTGCTGTGATTCTACAGGTCCTTTTGAAGCTGAGCAGACAAAGAGAAAGCGACAAAAGTCTATCAAGAAGGAGAGGAAATCGAGCGCAAGACTCAGGTTGGCCCTCTTGGTTCTCCTCTCATCTATTTTCATAAAAGGAATCAATAGTAGACTTTGATTATATTTTTCTAAGATAGCCATCCATCTTAGTGGGAATAGCAGCATCCGTGTGGACACTATTCTCGTATAACACTTGTGTTTTCTACAAGAGGCTCTTGTAGGAATCACAAAGAGCTAGAAATGGTTCCAAAAAAGAGTTTAAGGGGCTGGGAAGCTTTATTAAGAACATGTAAGCCCTCTTATAGCTACCAACCCTCCTTGCCATCCATTCCACACGTACATCACATCATCATCATCAATTTTTTTCCCCTTCCTGTGACAGAGAAACACAGAAAACTAGTTTTTAGAAACAAACAAAAAAATAAAGGAAGAAACACCTAAAATCTCACCTGTAGCTTACCTAGTACCTCTCTATCTCCATCAGCATCCTTGGCATCATCCTCATAGCCCCTAGCACAAGAAATCGGCTAAAATTTTAAAGGGAGAAGTAGCTATGGGATCTCTTGTAGGAATTCCTCTAGCAGTTGATCCCATTAAAATCAAGCCACAACAACAGAAGAAGTGTAACCATGAGGATTGAAGGAGACATCTACAACCTAGATCTAGCTAGAGGATACCTGCACAAGACAAATAGCCACACATCAAAAAGTAGAGAGCATGCAACAAAGGAAATACAAGCATGCAACAGTAAAAGGAGCCAAAATACCTCACAACACATCCATTCGACTCACAGGTAAGTGACTAACCCACCCCTATGATGGATTTGTGTGATTGAAATATATGCATAAGTGAATGAGATGGTTGGTGTTGAATGAGAAAAGGTGGCCAGTTAACTGGCCATCCTCATCCAGTTGACTGTACTCATCCGAAGATGTCACTACACCTATGCATGGTCAACTTAGAGAAAGATCCAAAGGATAGGTAGTGGAGGGTTTGAAAAATTCGATGCAATGATGAGAGGTGATTGTGGAAAGAAACCATGATGACAAGGCAAGTGGGGACTAATGGTCCAAATATTTCAATGTACATTTTTGGCAGCTCACCCCATCATTGAAAATATCTACAAGAAGAAATAAGTACTCCTCCTCAAAACTCTTTCACCACCTTTTCTTTCATTATATCCTTGTCCACTTAGCTGCAACAAGCTCTTTATCACCAGCACAGCCTCAAAACCATCATTCTCCATCGCTTTCATTCATCCTCCTATTATTGGTGTTCTACAGAAGCACGTAAAGGTTTTACAGGAGCACCTACAGGTAGTTTTACAGGAGGGGCAGTGAAATGTTTTTAAGGATAAAACACAGGGTTTTTGCTCGATTTCTAGCTTGCGGAGGTAGGTTTCATGAATAACCACCTTTATTATCAACATATGGAAGGAATGATATCATTTTACGGAGGGATTGAATCCATAGAAGAAGACGAGTTACATAAAAAATTTCTTCCTATTTTTCAAAAGCATAATTTTCCTCTATTTTCCTGTTTTCTTCAAAATTCTTGCCTCCATCTCTACATTTGGAGTTCAAAAGGGGTACGAGCTCAATCAAAGGAGGATTCATGAGGAAGGAGCCCACTAATTCAACTAGGCTCCATGAACATCCCCAAGTAGTAGCCATATTCACCAGGGCAAATTAGATGCCATTTTTTGAGGAATTCTGAGGGTTTGATGAAGAAGTTTCTCAAGAATTTTCCCTTTATTTAGTCCCTCACTCAAGGACCCATGCCACTATTACTTTCAGAGGTATTTCCATGGAAATCACCTCATAATTTATCAGTAGGGTTACCACCCTTCCTCTTGGATTGCCTTGGAGAAAAGATGAAAAACCAATTGGACAAGCTACCAAGAAAATTTTCTTCCAAAACAATGAACATCTTGTATAAGATAAAGATGGCATTAGAAGGACAAGCATACCCTACCCACGAGATGACGTCAATTACCAAATCATCAAATTTATTTCCTGTAAGGGGAGGTATAGCATAGTCTATGGCAACCATTTTAGAATCCTTCATGAGCTGAGATATGGCATGGACACTCCAACATCCCAGAAACTAAACATCCCCTATTTCCACATTCAATCCCTCATAGACTCCAACATTAACTTTAATGTAGGGAATACAGTTCAGCTGGCTCACCATGGGCTAATCAAAATGTTGGTGGAAGAGACCCTTCATACATTCACACTCCCTATAGCAAGGGAAGTCTTCAGAAACATGAGAATGGAAGATGACATAAAGGCCCTAACCTATGAGATCAATCCTTCTGATAGTGAGGAAGAAGAGAAGAAAGGGGGAGAAGGTGAAGCAACTGACGACTCAATAGGACAAGAGAAGGAGGGGGAAGAAACTAAGATAGAAGAGGAGAAGGATGAAGAGATAGAAAAAGGAAAAAACAAAGCAAACAAAGATAGAAGAAAAGAAAGAAGGAGGGAAAGAAGCAGAAAAGATAGAAGTGTCTCCCGAGACCTTAGAAAGAGAGGTAGTAGTTGCCCTCATTTCCCTGAGCACACCAATTAAACCAAAAGAGAAGAGAAAAAGGCAGGCCTCCATGTATTTCAAGGCCAGGAAAAGAACAAGGATAAAAACAAGAAAACCCCAGTGATCTTCAACAGTGCCCATTACAATTGAAGATTCACCCACTATCAAAGGGGAAGAATCTCCCTCAAAAACCCCTATCACTTATGAAAGTGGGACTCCTAGATCTTCCACCTAGAAGGAAAAAGTGCAACTACATGACTCAAAAATAGTTCTACAAGAGGCACAAACTTTTCTACGGGAGACCTTGTCAAAGCTACAAGAGACCGAAGAACTTGAAAAAAGGGTAGAAGGATAGCCAAAGGGGAAGGACGAAGCTAGAAGGCCACAAGAACCTGATCCCCAACCCAGCCTTGCCTCCTATTACCACCTCCTTGAAGGAGGAAGGATAATTCCACAAAAATTGCAATTCCACTAATCTTTGAGTTTTAGAAAGAAATAATAAGGACCCACACGTGGATTCAAATAGCCAAATCCAAGGGATTTGAGGATTTGGCCACATGGAAAATAAGCTTAGAGAAATGTGCAGGGAGTTAAGTGTTGTAAGACATAGAGAGGAAATCACAAGAACTCGCCTTCAAATAGAAAATGCATTGCTAAGAAGACATCTCCAAGAGAAGGAGACACAATTTGCATGCATGGCCAGCTGTTCCATGGAGGCACTGCAATGTAGAGTACCAACAAAATCCTATGGATTATACCTCAAGGACCAATGGCTATAGTTTTAGATAAAGACTTTGGCATAGAGAGGTACAATGCCTTTTCAAGTTTACAGACAATTTATGGACATGTGTGACCAAAGTTCATCAGAAGACAAGGCAAAAATAACATAATTCTATTTACATAACATGGTCTTCACAGACATGAATGTGTGGGATCCTAATGCTAGGCTAGGGGACCTACAACTAATGGCCATGGCCTCATGGATGAATCATGAAGAGTTAAGGGCAGAATAAATAAGAAAGTTGATGATAAAAGAGTAGAATGAGCCCTTAATGGTCAGGGCTGAGCCATCAGATTCCATGACACTCACCAACACACATAACCTACTTGTAATAATCCGCAAATTTCCCCTAAATATATCGATGATTAGTCTCAAGCCATTGCACATTTTGAGGATATGGAAAGATTACTTGGAGATGATTGTATTCATGCTCGTATGAGGAGGTGGAACACCTTACCACACAAATTGTAGATCAGGGAGTATCACTCCCCAACAAGGATGAAAGAGGCATTAAGGAGATTTCCACTGTACCAGTGTTGCATGCAACATCTAAAGGTCAATTGAATTGGCCTCAAATTGAGTCCCCCAGTACTGCTAGGAATGCTAGAAGGCAGAACAGAGGAATACGAGAAACGTCATTGGGAAGAGGTAGATAGAAAGACTAGATTCCATGACAAAGAAGAGGAGATGACATCAGAAGCATGGGATGTTAGCGAGGCCACCAGGGCCATCAAAGATGAGGAGATGGACTAAGTTGCTTAGAGGATGAGCAATAGCTTCAGTACGAGGGTGATGATGAGCCCCATCAATGGGTAGTTATAAGTTTTATACGGGAATAGTGTCCACACGGATGCTCCTATTCCCACTAATATGTGTGGTTATCTTAGAAACAAACAATCAAAGTCTACTGTTGATTCCTTTTATGAAAATAGATGAGAGGAGAACCAAGAGGGCCAACCTAAGTCTTGTGATCGATTCCCTCTCCTTCTTGATAGAGTTTTGCTGCTCGCTCTTTGTCTGCTCAGCTTCAAAAGGGACCTGTAGAATCATAACAACATACTACTATGCAAGAAACAAGGATCTAAATTCACAAATAATGTAGGATCGGATGTCCATTAACCATATACAAGCACATATAAACAAATACACTAGGATATGGAAGGAAACAAGAATAGCTTTATTTAGATAAAAGTAGCAAGAGGATTACAACCATGAGCAGCTCTAACCTAGCATCATCCTCCAGCTAAGAAGCCCTTCCTTCACCTCAAGCAAAGAAAAATCACCCAACACTGTGAATGTATACAAGAATACTGACAACACTTCACTATAGATTACAATATTCCATCCTCTTGATCTCTGTGATGAGGAATCCATATATAGATGATTACAGAGAGGTGAGTCATCTTTTGGGATCTTGATTAGTGTCTTCTCTCTGATAGTTCCTGCTTCCACTTGGAGAATGAAGCTCTCTTACTCATCCTTGGTCGAAAATGGAGTGGAAAGTGTCAGAGGGGAAGCTTCTGGAAGATTCCATGATCTTCCACCTCGCATTTTGGTCCCTGCCATTTGTCCATTCCCAACCATCACACCCTACAGAAGAGAGAAATAGTATGCATCACACACTCTACATTGGGAGGTGATATGCATTGCACCCCCTGCATGGAGCTTTTAGTATGGTTGAGTTTTGACCATTTATGAGCAGTTTTCAGTGGAGAACTTCTGGGAGATGATGTAATGAGTTTACCTTGATCCTTTACGCAGTGAAACAACCCTTTTAGGGACTTAAGAGCCCTTAGTTTATGGACATTTGTGATTGGGGTTGAAGTGCCCAAAAATGTCTATAACAATTGCCCCCTAAAGCATGAGGTCGTTAATCTTTCTGATGTCGGGCGAAATGCTTTACTATGAGGATCTGAATTTTTTTCGAGCTGGGAGGCGAACTGTAATAAGATACAATACAACACATTATTTTGACAACATTTTTCCATGATCTAGCTGAGGCGGGCATTCCCATGCTCAGCTTTATAAATTCATTTTCATGTACATAGGACAGACGATTGTCTGTGTGACAGACTGATGATATGGACACATCATCCTTTGATTTGGATGATCATCTGTTCGGTAATGATGTACACTGGATGTTTTTATATTCCTGAATATATCGCAGCCCGGATGGATGAAACTAGATCCGAGGTCTTCAAACTCAGCCAATCTTCACTCCGAGTACAAGTCAATCGATGTAAAAAATGTTTTTGGAGTCGAACATGGAAAGACATCGCCTAATTACCAACCAATGATGTAAGTTGTTAACAGGCGTGAGAGGAATCACCAATAATGACAATGACCCTCAAGGTACTACATTACAATCTACATGGTGTGAAAAATGGACTTGGCGTCGAACACCACGCAAAATCTTTCCGTCGAAGGTCATTGATGTAAACCTATCACCGAAAGTGAGAAACTTGCCATTGAGGCATGCAAGCTTCAAAGTACTGAAAGGGTTGTTCCTTAGTCAACTTCTTGGATAATGAGCTGATGTCGAAAAGAAGTGACCTGTCGCAGGAGGGCATTAATGGATCCCACATCAATGACATGGAATGAAGCAAATGATTTTGGAGGTGAAAACAAACTGACGATATGAGGGTTCAAGGTGGCAGTCATGAAGGAATGAAGCATGAATGAAATGCAATGGGTGAGACTTAGGTGAATTGTCTAAATGACTTCTCTTGAACATATTGGCGACACTGATGATGGATTGGTAGCGTTAACCCCAGAGATGGACGGTGTGAACCAATGGTGAGGACCAGTGGACAGAACAACCCAACCCGGCATGGATGTGGAAGGAACGTGTCATGTTCAAGAGCGACTTGCTACCAATAAAGTTTCTTCTTGTTTTCTTCCCAATTTTCCCTAGTCATTGCTGACTAGTACCTCTTTATTTTTGTCAAGCTTGAGGAGGATAACATATGCTTGT
>APFE030607835.1:0-35636 GCA_000404065.3 Pinus taeda | reverse complement strand
TTGTTCCTGTAGGTAGTGAAGCAACACTTTTAGGGACTTAGGAGCCCTCAGTTTATGGACATTTATGATTGGGGTTGAAGTGCCCAAAAATGTCTATAATAGTTGCCCCCTAAAGCATGAGGTCGTTAATCTTTCTGATGTCGGGCGAAATGCTTTACTATGAGGATCTGAATTTTTTTCGAGCTGGGAGGCGAACTGTAATAAGATACAATACAACACATTATTTTGACAACATTTTTCCATGATCTAGCTGAGGCGGGCATTCCCATGCTCAGCTTTATAAATTCATTTTCATGTACATAGGACAGACGATTGTCTGTGTGACAGACTGATGATATGGACACATCATCCTTTGATTTGGATGATCATCTGTTCGGTAATGATGTACACTGGATGTTTTTATATTCCTGAATATATCGCAGCCCGGATGGATGAAACTAGATCCGAGGTCTTCAAACTCAGCCAATCTTCACTCCGAGTACAAGTCAATCGATGTAAAAAATGTTTTTGGAGTCGAACATGGAAAGACATCGCCTAATTACCAACCAATGATGTAAGTTGTTAACAGGCGTGAGAGGAATCACCAATAATGACAATGACCCTCAAGGTACTACATTACAATCTACATGGTGTGAAAAATGGACTTGGCGTCGAACACCACGCAAAATCTTTCCGTCGAAGGTCATTGATGTAAACCTATCACCGAAAGTGAGAAACTTGCCATTGAGGCATGCAAGCTTCAAAGTACTGAAAGGGTTGTTCCTTAGTCAACTTCTTGGATAATGAGCTGATGTCGAAAAGAAGTGACCTGTCGCAGGAGGGCATTAATGGATCCCACATCAATGACATGGAATGAAGCAAATGATTTTGGAGGTGAAAACAAACTGACGATATGAGGGTTCAAGGTGGCAGTCATGAAGGAATGAAGCATGAATGAAATGCAATGGGTGAGACTTAGGTGAATTGTCTAAATGACTTCTCTTGAACATATTGGCGACACTGATGATGGATTGGTAGCGTTAACCCCAGAGATGGACGGTGTGAACCAATGGTGAGGACCAGTGGACAGAACAACCCAACCCGGCATGGATGTGGAAGGAACGTGTCATGTTCAAGAGCGACTTGCTACCAATAAAGTTTCTTCTTGTTTTCTTCCCAATTTTCCCTAGTCATTGCTGACTAGTACCTCTTTATTTTTGTCAAGCTTGAGGAGGATAACATATGCTTGTTCTATAATCCGCCCTTCGGGTGAACCTGTCGCTATATTTTAGCGAGCCTAGCGACAGTGAAAGTCGTTCTCGTCCTATTGGATGAGTTTGTCGCTATTTAGTTTAACGAGTTTAACGACAAAGATAACTCAGTCTCTTTCAATTTTAGAGAGTCTGAAAGAAACAGAAGGAAGACTCCGAAGATTTTTTTTGTTGTATAATCCCTTAAGTCTGAAAAAGCATAAAATAATACAAAAGGGATGAATTTTCGATAGTTTTAATGGGCCGAACAAGACAAGCGCTCGATCTTTTTCTGTAATAATCCCTTAGGTCCAAAAAGATTAAAATCTAGAGGAGGGATAGCACTTCCGATGCCTTTTAACGAGCCGGAGAGGCCAATCACTCGGCAATCTTTTCATATTTTATGAGTCAGGTGAAAAGAGCTTAAAGAAGACTCGTCTTCGAGGAACGAGTGATGGTTTTAGGTAGCAGCTGATTCCAGGTAAGGTTTGGAATTTTCCAATCACGACAGTGTTACAAGGATGGCTAGTAGAGTCACTCTTCGCAGATGTTCCTCGAAGGGGTAAACAATCATATGGGGGTGAATGATTGGCTAAAAACAGAGTAGAGGATGGCGAGAACACGACCAAGGCTCAAAAGCTGGCGATAAGACATTCACAATGGTTATTTACCTGTTCTTTTTTTAATGAGCTTAAACGTGGGGAGAAACACTTGCTCATGACTTATGTAAATTTCTTTTAACGAGCATGAACTATGTGCTAAAACTGCTCATGGAGAGTTTATTTTTTAACGAGCTTGAACTCTACGACAACATTGCTCGCCAGTCGTATGATGAAAATGTCTCATTTCAAGATGCTATTTTGAAGTGGCTTACATCTCTAAAGATTTGCCACAAATCCTTTCTTTATGCAAGTTAGGAAATGACTAGCCTTATAGGTTTAAAGGGTTAGGGGTCCTACAAATTTAAAAAATAAATAGCTGCTCTTCACTTGCATGCGGAAAGGTTTGCATGCCCCCAGGTATAGTAGAGTAGAGTTTCCAGGTTACCCCTCAATTTGTAGACAAAACATTTGTTTTATCAGGAAAGGCCTACCTTCTAACGGAGGTATCTTATCCGGTCTAATTCCCTTTTCCTAGACGAATGGGTATCAGACTAGTCATATATCCTTCACCGAAACTTACCCTATACCCAGAGTTTTCCTGCCAAAGCAGACCAGGGTGCATGCCCCCTGGGTTTCAGTCACATCTTCTCGAATCACTCGCGCTCATCGGGTGGACGGATTGGAGATCGATGAGACATTTCTTGTGTGAAAAGACCATTTAGGAATGGCATTTGACTATTTGCGATGTGTGAACCGGGGAATGACATTTGGTCTACGAGCTTGACCATTCTACCTTCGTGCGGAAAACAAATTACTCTAAAGAGTGAGGAGACAACGGCTCCCATGCAATAAGTATAGTTGCGTCCAAGGAGTAGATTGTAATCTAAAGGTCCTTGAATTACCATAATGTTCATGTGAACAGTTTTCCTTCTCAAAGTAATGGGCACATTTGGAAGGATCCCTAAAGGTCAACATTTTGTTATATGGGAATAGTGTCCACATGGACGCTGCTATTCCCACTAAGATGTGTGGCTATCTTAGAAACAAACAATCAAAGTCTACTGTTGATTCCTTTTATGAAAATAGATGAGAGGAGAACCAAGAGGGCCAACTTGAGTCTTGCGCTCGATTCCCTCTCCGTCTTGATAGAGTTTTGCTGCTCGCTCTTTGTCTACTCAGCTTCAAAAGGGACTTGTAGAATCACAGCAACATACTACTATGCAAGAAACAAGGATCTAAATTCACAAATAATGTAGGATCACATGTACATTAACAATATACAAGCACATATAAACAAGTACACCAAGATATGGAAGGAAACAAGAATAGCTTTATTCAGATAAAAGTAGCAAGAGGATTACAACGATGAGCAGCTCTGACCCAACATCATCCTCCAGCTAAGAAGCCCTTCTTTCACCTCAAGCAAAGCAAAATCACCCAACACTGTGAATGTACACAAGAATACTGACATCACTTCTCTATAGATTACAAAATTCCAGCCTCTGGATCTCTGTGATGAGGGATCCATATATAGATGATTACAGAGAGGTGAGTCATGTTTTGGGATCTTGATTAGTGTCTTCTCTCTGATAGTTCCTGATTCCACTTGGAGAATGAAGATCTCTTACTCATCCCTGGTCGAAAATGGAGTGGCAAGTGTCAGAGGGGAAGCTTTTGGAAGATTCCATCATCTTCCACCTCGCATTTTTGTCCCTGCCATTTGTCCATTCCTGACCATCACACCCTACAGAAGAGAAAAATAGTATGCATCGCACCCTGTCGATTGGGAAGGTGATATGCATTGCACCCCCTGCATGGAGCTTTCAGTATGGTCCAGTTTTGACCATTTATGAGCAATTTTCAGTGGAGAACTTCTGGGAGATGATGTAATCAGTTGACCTTGTTCCTTTAGGTAGTGAAGCAACCCTTTTAGGGACTTAAGAGCCCTCAGTTTATGGACATTTGTGATTGGGGTTGAAGTGCCAAAAAATGTCTATAACAATAAGGGCTCATTTTACCTCCTAATATAGTTGAATCAACCATTCTCTTAGCTTATTGCATGTATTTTGATTATATTTATGCTTATGGAGTGAGTTGGGTTAGTTATGATGCCATGAGGTCTAATGTGTGTTTAATGTAGATTTTTGTTGAATTTTGAACACAAAGTCAAAGATTCAAGGGACAATTGGCAGCAATAATTCAAGGTGGACAAAGGAGAGGATTTATAGGAGGGAATTCCCCTCATTTATTACTCCCTACTTAGAATTCTCCTTCACACAACTCGGAGCACAAACAATCAAATAAATGCACCAGGAGGCAGCCGAGCAAGTGGGGGATAACTTATGTTTATCTCATGTTTTTGGAGCCAAGTCTCCCCGATTTTAAGGAAGTTGTTGGGAGCTTCAGTTGTGTGAATAGAGAGGCCTAGGGCCTCACTAGGGTCGACTTTTTTATTATTTTTGTTGCAGCTTTACTCTGCTCAACTTTGAGCTTATTTTTTGTGATAGTTTCATGTAACCCTATTACTATTTCTTGAGAACAAAGATGAGATCCTTTTTGAGCTAGTACTAAGTTACCTCAAAGGGCTTAAGCTCTTGGTTTAAGCCCTAATCCAAGTAGCCAATCTCCTCTTGTTTGTATTTAAATGCTTTTTTTCAGTTTATGGATTAATTGTTGTTAGATGAATTTCTTTCTTGGTTAAGAATAGGTTGCTTTTGGTGATTTAGAAGGTTGTTTCCGTTTTTGTTTCCTATAACGGGTTGAAAAATGATAGAGAGAAGATACAAAAGGCCATCAATAGTGCCTTGGCCTCCTTTCCACCCTTTGGGACCATGAACTGAGGCTAAGCCCCTCTTGCTGCCACAAAAACACAGATTTTCCTTCTCCATAGGATTTCTAGTGTTGCAGTTTGTTAGAACGCTAATGCTTTTCTTTAGATCTCTTTCACCATGCTCATTTCTATATTTTCAATAAGTCTCCTTCCATGATTTCTCTCATTATAGCATTTTTCAGCATTTCTTTCCATAACTCGTAAATTAGATTAGCTTGATTCAAAATTCTATTTTTTATGTACTTAATTTCCTTGCTTTCTTGATCTCCTTATTTGATTTTCAATTCTTTTTCAGCAAATATCTTCTCATGGTAAGTCAGCCTATAAGCCATCACATTTTCTTCCTAATATATGCCCCACAAGTTGCCCAAAGTTCACCTCAAATCTGCCATAGTTTTCTGCATTTTTCCATAGACTTTCCTCTCTTTCCTTAAGCAAATCCAAGCATCTTTCTCTCTCCTAATGATTCTTGGTGGACCCTAGGTGCCATAACACATCATCATATCCCTTAGATACTCTTTACGCACACTCTCACACCTTCAAAACCTTCAAAAATTCTCTCAGCATCCTCCTGTAAACCTCCTGTAGATCCCCTACATCCTCCTATAGATTTTCATGTAGGCTTCCTTTTGAAGGCTGATTGTGGGAAAGGCCTCTAGAAGGCCACCTGAGACCTCACAAGACCCATCCACACCATCCTACATCCTATAAAGTCCCAAAACTTTCCTCCATTGCCACCTATTCGTTTCCGCCTTGACACACAATAAAATACATGCATGTCAATTCCACATAAAAATACATAAAAATCCAAAAATATGTTTTTTTTCTCATTTTCGTCTAGAAATAGCTTGAGTAGATGTTGTTTACTTCCTTTAGTAGGTAATAGAATTCATATCATGGTTTTCATCTTTCTTTCTACTAAATTAGGATTAGTTGGTTAAGTAGGGTTTGCTAGGTTTACTTTACATTTCAATCTTTTTCCTTTCTGCAAGTAGAGTAGCCTCTGTAGAGTAAGCTTTCGTTTCTTTCATCACATATAAAGCTTCTTCTGGAATCCATAAAATTTGGCTTCAGCTCCTAGTGATCTTGTACCAGTGGACCAAGTGACAACATGCAGTAAGAACTAGTACTTGTGCATACAACACCATTACTTCCAAGTTTGTTATGAACTACTAGGTCGATAAAAGTAAAGTGGGAAGCCTAGGAGTTGCACCATTATTGTTGGAATACCAGTGCTCACCAGATGTGTACATATTTTATTGTGAACATGAGCGATATGCAATTTTGTATGCATGTTGGATATGTGGTGATGTGTATATATGGTGCTATGCACATGTTGTATGTGTAGTGCTATGTACATATGTTGTTGTGTGCATGTTCTCTCCATGAATAGCGAGCACTATGATGGATAATCCTTATTTGTTCTCTATAAGGTAAGTTTTGAGGCACTTTTACTATAGCAAGATAGTTAACAATATCTACATAGCACAGAGTGTGAGTAAAAATTGCAAAAAGATGTTGATATGGAAAATCATCCTCTACAGGGGTACATTCATCACTAGTATCCATTCAACATAGTAAATCTGAAACCAGGTTATCTTTCCCTATCTTATCTACAATAGCAATATCAAATTCTTGAATTAACAACAACCATATTTTAACCTAACCAGGGGTTATAGGTTTATTCATCAGATACTTGATAGTTGTATGATCATTGTGCACGAAAGTAGGATACCTCGTAATATAATGTTGAAACTCATTAATAACATAAATAACATCCAAGAACTCTTTTTCAGTTACTGTATAGTTCAGTTAAGCAAGAGTCAAGTTATTTCTGACATGTTAGATCGTGTACAATTTAGTATCCTCCTCAATGACCCTGTCCAAACTCAATTTAGTGGCATAGACGAAGGCTCGAGAGCATCTATGGTTCCCCAATTAGTATGAAGAGGAGGATTACTAGAGGATGCATTAGAAGGTAGTTGTAGTTTTTGTTGCGACATAGGTTGGGAGAACTTTCTTGAAGGTGCAGGAGAATGTTCACACCAATTCTAGGACCATGAAGGATTTGTACTAGATTAAGGGTACCATGGTTACCAAGGCATTTGAGATTGATAATACTGCAACCATAAAGGTGAAAAAAGTACAGACTAAGGCCCAAAATTCAGATTATTAAAATACTAAGAAGCTTCTTGAGGCATACCTTGATTAATGTTTTATGGTTTTGTTTACCATGGTTTCTTTGATCCCATAAAATACAGTTGATCCATTTCTTCATTTGTTCCATGGAAGATTGCCTTCAACCCATGAAAATATGGAGATGTGCTAGTGGAATGACAATATTCACATATCACACATGTCTTGATGGAATTCAATGGGTACTCCTTTAGTGAATGACTTCATTTGTTCCATGGAAGATTGCCTTCAACCCATGAAAAGATGGAGATGTGCTAGTGGAATGACAATATTCACATATCACACATGTCTTGATGGAATTCAATGGGTACCCCTTTAGTGAATGATTCTTCCTTCATTGATGATAGAAAATGGACATAGCCTTCTATGCTTCTATTTCACTTCTAACATGTCTAGCTGTGATGAAAGTGTGCTTAGGATATTAGTTCTCAAATGTCGAGAAAGTTTCCAATCTCTACTTTTGTAACTTCATCGATGGATGCCTTGAGAGTTAAGATCCCCTACTTTTGCCTCACATCCCCTCATGGACACTTGATGCATAATTCATATATGGCATCAAATTCCTCTTGTGATATGTCTCCTTTCCCTACCACACTAAATAGTTTCAAACATTCCTCCCTTTGTGCTTAGAAAAAGATTATTTTCAAAATATTCATATCCACATCATGGTGGCTAGATCTTTGCAAACTATATTGAAAGCACTCCACAAAGTCCTACATGTTCTCAGTGTCTTTCTGCATAATCTTAAAGATTTCTTGCTTCACATCTTGGGATTTGTAGTAGTCTTGATATTTCTCAAGGAAAATCGTCTTCATGTCATCCCATGTAGCAATAGATTCCCCCCATAAACCCCTAAACCATCTCAAATGTGTGCCCTTCAAAGTAGCAAGGAATATCTTCAATTTTTAAGAATAAGAAATATAATCATACCCCTGAAAAACAATGTCGAATTCAAAAAGGAATTAGTCTAGATCCTCATAAGAAAGACCATGGAAATTAGGTAATGTTGTCAAAGGAATAGGCTTCATAGGCGCATCACCTTTGATATCTCCAATTGGAAATTTGATCAAAGAGGTTGCATGATCCATGAATATCTACCAATACCCACTTCGAATATCAATATGTTATGGCTCTAGTTGTTCTATAATAGGTGGTTGATGTTGTTTAACAACGCTCACTTGATCAAATGGTGCAGATATTTCTCTCAAATCTTCTTCCTTTGAACTTGTAATATGTGGTTCCTCAAATCCTCTACTTATTACTTCTTACCTGAATTGAACTTCTATTATTCAGGAAGGTTCTATTTGTGAAATTGATTTCCTTCTAGATCCTACATGAGATCTAACCCTAATAGTAGCTCGCAATTATTCTCCTGAATCAGCTCTTGAAACGATCTCTCGTATGTAGGTATTTCTACCTAGATCTCTCCCCCTTCTTTTCAAGGGTCTTCCTCTGCCCCTTTTATTTTTTCCTTTGTTCATATAATTAGGAGACAAAAGGAAAACATTTAGGAAAATAAAAATCTGAGGACCTAGGGAAGGGTACAAAATTTTGTCCTTGGCATGAGAGAGTGGCCCCTACAAAGAAACCAACGAAAGAAAGTAAATCAATCACAAAATTAAGCTCAGGATCTGAAATAGGGTGACAAAAAAACTTCCCTTCCCAGCATGAGAGAGTGGCTCCTATGAAAAAGAAGCAAGAAAATCAAAGCAACAAAAATGATATAATGCTTAGGACCTGGAGTGGGGTGAAAAATTTGCTAGCTAAGATGAGAGATCAATCCTATGATCAATACATATCGTACTATTGTGCCCTTAACAACCTCCTCAACAATCGTGCCAAAATGTTGGTGTTCAAATATGAATCATGTAATTCACCCAATTACACATTAATTATCAACTCGGGGCCCTATGAGTTATTTGAAGGCTATCATGCAAAGTATGTGAACGCCATTGTTTCCCTACCCGGCACTGAACGTTCAACTATAAACTTAACACTATGTAACAAAAAGTGATAACTGTAACAACAAATAAGAGTAACTACAATAATGGCTGTCACAACAAAAAGCGTAACAACAAAGCACACTCACAAGAACACGTTGATAATAATTCACATTGATAAATAAATTAGCTAAACTAAACCTATGCACACACCTATCCAAAAACAACTGGTTAGGAGAGTGGGCCGAAGTCACTGATCAGGGTTCTCGTGAGATCAAGAAGTCATGAAATGGCCAGAAGATACAAACTTCATTAATCAAAAAGATAATACATGTATGATTTTACAGACTCAAAGTTAATGTAATCCCTTATGATCTTAACTACCGTCTTCCACAACCCCATAGCACTAATTATACAATTACACTAACAACTACTAGAATTACGACAAATGTCTACCTAAAATTACATTGTATATAAAGATAGCAATGAATTGATTAAAATATTGATCCACCGTTGCAGCTAATGTATTAAGATGGTGCTGCTAGCTGGATGGTCACCATTGGAGAACCATGGTATTGATCATACTTCCTCCAAATCTGCAAGAATATGAATTAACAAGCCACTTAGGAAACATTCACATATGACTATGATTCATTTAGTAATGATTCACAATTCCATGACAAGAGGTATACCTATGTGGTTTAGAATTTAAACTGACCAACAATGGTGCAAAATGGATACAGGAATCAAGGTAAAAAGCTGGGTAAAAACATGCAAATTCATCCACAACATATTCTACTGTAAAAAATGTTTCCATTTCTAATTCTAGATTGTAGGTCAATCATAACTAAAGTTGGAGAGGATTTCATACTTAGCCAAGGATACCAGGATCAAGTCACTAGAATAATTGGTGATCAAATTGGGATAGAATCACAAAGATGTAAAGGCAACAAAAGAGTTGGTGAAAACAAAGGATTCTAATGTAGTATCATTAAGGAAACAACTAAAAATTCCTACCCTAAAAGATCCATAGGTTAAGGAAGTCAGAGAGATGTAAAATCATAAAGAATATATATTCTGAATAGTTATTGAGTAGAACAACTAGATCAGGGAGATGGAAGTAGAACATGAGAAACTGCTCCAAGATAAGGAGAAGGAAGCACAATTGTCCATTGTTTCACTTACAACAATCCAAATCTTAGAAACCAAAACCCCAGGAGAATCTACATCTACTAGCGCACCAGCACAAACATCAAATTCTGCATGTGAACTTGTTAATGCCATGGACAATCTATCCATTCAAGAACAAGAAATTGTTAAGTTAAGAGCCCATCTTAAGACACTGTCAGAACATAATTTAAATGATCTAGATTTAAATTGGAATGCAAAAAATTATAGATATAACCATAAACATAAATATGCAATGGAAATAATACTTCATTTCATTAATGTAAAATACTGAAATATGCTTACAAATAGAATTGAAACTAAACCAGCTAGGGAAATGGTAGTTATCTCTGAGAAGAGCTGTGGCGGATACATGCCTCTGAACTGTGTTACAATGGGGCTTTAAACCCTATTTATTATTGAGAAACAATGGAAAACCATAAGCATCCAAAAACCTAACCCTAGAAGATGAAACGCCAAAGTGTGGGCCCTAAATTGGTACATCAACTTCTCGGGGTCGTAACTTTTGCATACGATCTTCATTTGACGCATACAATATCTCGTTAGAAATATTTATCCGAGAACTACAACTTTGGGAAGAGAAACATTAGTCCATGGATCCATGTCGCTCCTAGATGTCCCAAAAAACATCGTTTAGGGCCTCAAAATAGCTCTAAAATTTCAGGATCCGAAAAAACTGCTAAAAATAGTAAATTGTGCTACAAGTACCGAAACTGAAAAACTAAAATAGATAGTTGTGCGAGTCCATGTGGGATAGGTGGGTGGCCACCAAAGTCCACCTAGGTCATTCCTCCACCTTTAGGAAGCAATGTTCCCCATTGTGTTGAGTTCCTCCATCTACTGAACTTGGTCCCTGGTGAGCTGTTCTGCACTCTTGGATGTGTCCAGTAATGGTGGGAAGCATGGTCGAGGGCATTCCACATTGAACACTTATTGCAAGTGAAGGAATGGAAGAATTGTTTGCTCCAATGCATTATTTCCCATAGCCTTAGTAATGGTGTAATGACCATGTCGGTGTGGTCGGAGCTTTTGATGGGCTCTTCTAAGGCGTTCTTTCTGCAGATGCAACCAGACTTTGTTCCCAACTTGAAGCTTTTGTCATACCCCTGTGGGTGAGGAAAGGTTGTTCCTATGTTTTTTCATGAATGTATTCCTTTGCTGCTACTCCTGCGTGGAGGAACCCTTCGCGGGGGTCATGGATGTAGCAACGATCTTCCCCTTAATTTGGGAGCGAACCAAATAGAAAATGAATTTCCTAGTCTGTGAGATGAGCTTGTTGCCTTTCTTAGCAATGATTAAAGAGGTCGTAGTAGTTGAGGCTACCCAAAGAATTAATGACAACACAAGGCATTTACTAATATATAGCATGTCACCTCCACAAATATGGCTGGCCTAATAGTACATCACAAACATCCTGAGGTGTAACATCACACAATACCTCGTCTGTGAAGGGCTTGATGCTATAGGGAAGGCAACACTGTTGGTGAACTTTGAGATCTTGTCCTTCATGAGGGCACCCGATACTATACGACTGCAGGTGCAGTGTAGTCGGTAGGCCCAACCACTACACGACCTCTACTAAAATGAGGTTCTTTTGGCTACCACAGTTGACAATGAATTGCAGTGGCAAACCCTTCTATTGGGTAACAGTGCTCCCATGTAACAGTTTTGTGTTGGAGAGCCTAGAATTTAGGATAGAAATATTGTAAAACTCTGCAATATGCAGAATGTGAAGTGTAAAAGGTCGGGTCAAACAGTTGTCTACCCAAGAAATAATATAGAATAATAGGGAGTAAATCGGCCTACCCATGGTTCATGGACCAAGGGATGGTATAAGTAGAGCAAGGCTCTAAGGATAGAAGGTAGTTTTTGGGAAGATAATGAATGATAGTGCTATGAGTCTATAAAGGTTGTCTACACGTCTGTAAGTCCGAATCAAGGGTATTGGTTGATAGATAGAGGCTCTGCAGCTGTGTGTGCTAAGGCCTAGTAGAGTTTGCAGTTGTGTTCACGGACCCCTGTAGCTGTGTGCGCAGGGCAGATTTGGATGTATTGGTGATATAGAGGAAAATAAAGCCAAGTTGATTTTGAAACTCTGTGTTAATATGAGATATTGCAGATTTGGTTAATTTATGGTTGGTACTTCTATTGATTCTTTGTGTGCATGGTTATGTTCTGGATTAATGTAAACCTGTGACTCAGTTAAGTGTGCGTACTGGGTATCTTGATTAAATGTTTTCTTAAAGACAAACACAAGTAGATCTAATCTGTAATACATCATTAAGTAATTAATATTGGGAAGTAGCCTTGGTTAGGATCTGCGTGGAAATAGAGCAACACGAGGCTGTAGAATAGTGTGCAAAATCTCCTGACGACATCTAGACATCCCAAGGGTGTGGAAACCTGGTTCCAGCACCCTCCCCTGCTACCTCAGGTGAGACCTTAGTCTGCGTTCCACAGGTTGTTGCCAAAAGGGCCGGTAGCTGCAGGATTTATTTGGCTAAATAACTCTTGTGAACTTGGGTCAGGCCCATACAAGCCAACAAATAGTTCCATTACCGGGACCAGAATTTGCCTAAGTGGTGTCTGATGTTGGAACGCTAGAACTCTATAGAGAATAAATTTGAAGATAGAAGGGATTAGGAGTAGCAGTAGTTTAGAGTACATTGATGTGCAAGCCCAAAGTCAAAAATGGTTAGCGCGATCCAGCTGCTGGTATTCAAAGGAGCAGGAAGCGAAGATTGAGAACAATTTTGGTTCATGGTAATGTCGATATGGGAGGCACACAGAATTACAAACAACAATTTCAAAAAGGCTACCTTAGTTAGCAGGCCTATTCGGGCCAAGGCTCAACAATGGAAACAATGGAAATTCAGACCGAACTAAAGAAATAACTTAGCTGGCTGAACTTAGAGACACAATCAGTCATAGGGTTCAAAGAGATCGTGATGATGCCTAGTGAAACCCTGTGGGATCTGGATCAAAGACTGAAAAGTACCATTCGTGAAGTGAACATGACACTATCGGATGCACATCACATCGCTTGGTTTGTGGCATCATTAACACCACGTCTGAGGACGGTGTTGTCATAACAAAAGATCTCAACCCAAGCGGAAGCATTGGAGACAACAATGAGGTTTCATGAGACTCCATTACAGGACTCGGGGTTGGGAGTTTAGTAGATCCAAGCACAGCTACAAAACTTGTGCCTTGAAATGAAGAATTTAAAATAGGACCAAGCACCTCACCTAGAAGTCCGAGAGGAAGTATGGTGTATATGGTGCAGAAGCTAGGGGCATGACAAAGATCATTGCTTGGTCTTTGTAAATTATGTGGAAATGGGGGGACCAACACCATTGTGACCAGAGGCATAGGCAGGGCCAACCATGACAACTTTTCTCTGGTGTGGAATACATCAGGTGGGAGGAAAGCATAACACCAATAACTGTCATCTACTACCAAAATTCAAGAAGACCCCCAAGCAACTCTTTTGCAACTTCTGCAGATCAGCAGGCCATGAGGAATGAGACTGTCATAGCTATCAATTGTTGATGGATTAGTCCCTTGCCTACAGAATGTAGACTGAGGTGTGAGGTCAGGATCCAGCTGCGGCGATCGTGCATGGTCGGTTCCAAGGATGCAGACAAGGACGAGGCAGATTGGGGCCACGAAGGGGTCGCAGATAGCTAATCTATTACAACTGTGGAGGACTAGGACATTACGTGTGGGATTGTACCATCCCAACCAGAATATCATGCACTTACTGTGAATAATTCGATCATGAGCTGATAGATTTCCCCACACTGATAGCATAGATTCGTGAAAAAAGGGCAGAGCCACCCACGATGACACAACACATGTAGATGATGAGATCTGTACCCCATGATGAAGACCCAAAAGTTAGCATGGTAATAAGAAGTGGCACGACCACAGTAGAAGATAAAGGGAACCTAACTAAGGAAGACATAAGGGCTGGTAGGGAGACATATCTAGAAGCTGGGAAGAGGTTCACGGAGGTCTCTACCCTGGATAATAGGGATCAAACTATGCCGGACAAGGATCCCTCGATGCTAACTACCTTCTTAGAGAGATGCATGAAATTGATTCATGACAACAAGGCAATTAAAGGTTTACAAGAATTGATAAATAGATGTGCCGGCTAGAGTGAACCTCGTGTTGTTCGAAAACTCGGAAGGTGTGTGTCATAGACTGGGCGGGAAATACGCTTAATGACCCAAATTGGTGATTATGAGATGGATTAGGTCATTCTGGACCTGGGCTCAGATGCAAACGTACTGCCTAAACAAACCTGGGAGCACATGGCAAATCCCACACTGCAATGGTCTCCTATCCGATTGTGGATGGCAAACTAGCAAAAGGTCCTACCCATGGGAAGGCTGTAAGGAATTACGATAGATATGGATGGCGAAAGTACTCGGATGGACTTTGAATCTATTGAGATTGTGGATGAAAATAGCCCTTACCCTGCATTGTTAGGGATAGAATGGGCCACCGACATGAATGAGGTTATTAATTTAAAGCATTGGAAGATGATATTTGAGAAGAAGTCACTCTGTGTAGTCATTTCGCTAGATCTGACCAAAGGACCACACTACACAGAACTGGTGTGCAACGAATAAGGGGACAATCAATTAGATTGTATCTACAAAATTGCTGCATATAGGCCACAAGGGGACAAGCCAATGGAGGAGAGGAAAATATCACAAGGCTATGTAGAATTTTGCTCTAGCGATTCTGATGAAGAAGAAGAGAGGTGGCATAACAAGTTGAACGGAGTAACCACACTACACTGCAATATGGTGACGAAATCCCTATATTGCATATGAGCTCAGGATCGCGAACTGTCAATGTAAGATGGGATGAAAATAGTAGATGAATTCCTCACTAAGTTTGAGAGCGCGGTACCAGAGCGCCGATGGTTTGATGTGTTAAAATGGACATGGCATGCAACACCTGCGAGATAGTGGGGCACCCATGAAGGAACTTTCGAAGACTGGCATAGCTGCAGGCACATGATGAAGATAAGATTTGGGAAGCCGGAACTACAAATAATGGATAAGTTTGGTGGACATGATGATCTGCACATGCACCTTACCAAATGGACCAAAGCTTATTGTGAGGAGCCTCAACCAGAGTGGGTGCACTTATTTTATCATACCGTAGATGTCATCCCAAGGAACTCGTATACTGAAATAGAGCTTTGACATGGCACAGGTAAATTGGATATCTTGCACGAAGGGTTCCTAGTGACATTCATGTTTGAATACCAATGGATGGATACCGTGGATGATGTATTACAGATGGGAAAGGCTGCCATTTTTAAAATGCCACCAAAACTAGAAGAATCCGAACAACCAGACTTGTCATGATAGCTGAGCCAGGCCTTGGAATGTTACAATGTACAGGTAGAAGATTATGAGGACGACCCACGAAACATCAATATTCTAGAATTAGAGGGTAGCCATGAGGTGCGTAGACCCAAAATTGAAGATCGAGACATGTCGGTGCCATTGAAAATGAAACAAGTAAATATTAGAACATAAGAAGAGTTGAAGTATACAATGCTTGGGGACTATTGGGATGATGCCACGGTGGAAAAGGTCATTGAGTTGCTTCAGGAATATTGAGATTTATTCCCAATGAAAATAATGGAGTTAAAAGGGATCCTAGGAGACCTAGTAGTGATGAAGATAATGTTGAAGTGAGATGCGAAGCCAGTTAAGCAATGACCCTACCAATTGAATCTAAAATACAAAGCAAAGGTCCACGAAAAATTGGACAAGATGTTGGTGGCAACAATCATTGAATCAATCGAGGAGTCTGATTGGGTGAGTCCTATGGTGGTGTAGGAGAAGAAATAGAAGGGTGATATTCGCATCTGCGTGTATCTCAGGAAGCTCAATGATGCCTGTGTTAACAATCCATTCCCAATGCCATTTACAAATGAGGTACTAGAAAATGTGGGAGGGCGAGAAGCCTACTGCTTCACGGACGGGTTCTCAGGGTACCACCAGATCAGGATCACACTAGAGGACAGGAGTAAAACATTGTTCGCTACTGAATGGGGTTGCTTTTAGTATACCGTGATGCCTTTTGGACTGAAGAATGCATCGGCGATATTCTCACACATTGTGGTAGCTGCATTCAAGGAATTTATACATAAGTTCTTAGAGGTCTACCTTGATGACTGGATCATATTCGGACTGGTTAAGAAACATATCGTGAGCTTACGATTAATGTTGGATACTTGCCGACGACACCAGATTGTGCTAAACCTAAAGAAGTGTAATTTCCTCATCCCCTTCAAGAACCTGCTTGGCCATGTGGTTTGTAAGGAAGGTCTAATGGTGGATGCGGAAAAAAATTCTATCATACTCAATCTTCAAGTGTCGTGAAGTGTCAAACAACTACGTGCCACATTGGGACACACAGGCTACTATCGAAAGCTCATAAAAAGCCACAACCAGATCATGGATCAAATGGAACAATTGTTAAAGAAGGATGCTACTTATTTCTAGAATGAGGAGTGCAACAAAATTATGGAAATGCTTAAGGAAAAGATGGCATCTGCTCCTATACTGGTCTTTCCAAAATGAGACATCAAATTTCATGGGCATGTTGATGCATTGTGTATCGCATTGGGGGCGGTGCTTACTCAACCAACAGTGGAGGGAATTGACCACCCGATTGCATTTACAAGCCACTGATTTTCAAAATATTAGAAGAATTACTCCACTATTGAGCGAGAGGGATTAGTGATGGTATAAGTGCTTTAAAAATATTGCCACTATCTGCTCAGAGGCCACTTTAAGATGTATACTAATCACTCGACACTTAAATATCTAGTGAGTAAGCCTGTGTTGGGGGTTTGCATTTGTAGGTGGTTGTTGTTATTCCAAGAATCCGACTTCGAGGTTGTCGTAAAGTTGCGATATCTAAACGCAGGCCTGGATCACCTATCCCAAATTGACACCAGTGAAGAGCCCACAAATTTAGAGGATGGACTCTTAGATGCACAGCTATATGTGGTGCACGTAGCGGATGGCCACATTGAGGATATAGTCTATTTCATAACTACAGGAACCGTGCCGTAGGGATATTTTATTCAACAAAAGAAGGAATTAGTGATCAGCGCAACAAACTTTACCATGATTGCAGGGCACCTCTACAAAATGGGCAACGATAAAATATTACGCAGGTATGTCCCAGAGTTCGAGCGAAGATAGATCCTGGCTGAAGCACATGGGGGGGTTGCTGGAAGACATTATGTGGGTCACGCCACAACCCAAAAGATTCTTCATGTAGGATTATGGTGGCCTACTCTGCATCAAGTTTCGAAAGCATACTGTCGAGCCTGCAACATGTGTCAATGGATAGGGAAACCGTCACGAAGAGATGAAATTTCACTCAAGACATAGATGACACTGTAGCCATTCAAGAAGTGGGCAATTGACTTTGTAGGACCTATCATGCCATGAGGGAAGATGGGTGTGCTCTATATCATCACTGTGATAGAATATTTAACTTGATTGGCAGAGGCATAGCTGTTTAAGGATTGCATGGCTGCGACAGCTATGAAGTTTTTGTTCGAGAACGTGTCGACAAGGTTTGGATGTTTCAAAATTCTCATGAGCGATTAGGGAACACACTTTCTAAATGAAACAATCAATGCACTCACTAAGGAATTCTAGATATATCATTAACAGAGTACACGCTATCACCCGCAAGGAAATGGGACCATCGAAGCATTCAACAAAATTCTGGATACTACGTTGACAAAGATCTGTAATGCACAACGAAAAGACTAGGACTTGCACATCCCTGCTGTACTCTAGGCATACCAAACCATGTGCAGGAAGTTGATGGACCAGACACCTTTTCAGTTATTCTATGGCAAGGAGGACATTATGCATATGGAGTAAATTTTTCCTAGTCTACGTATAACAGCAATAACAGGTATGACAGACTGCAGGGCTTTGGAGGAATGGCTTGCGCAACTAGAAAAACTGGAGGAGGAAATGTTTTTGGCTGAATTCCATCATAAAGTATAGAAATAGTGAGAAAAAACATGGGATGATCACCATATCAAGGTGCACACTTTCAAGCAAGATGATCTAGTATTACTATGTGACAACAAGTTTGAGAAATTCCCTGACAAACTCTGAATGCATTGGTTGGTACCTTATGTCATCAAAGACGTTACTGATGGATGGGAGCACAGTTCAACTTGCCAAACTCAATGGAAACCCCTTCTCGAGAAGAGTGAATGGCAGTCACTTGAAGCTCTACATGGGTGGATTGACCACCTGACTAACCATCCGAAGGAAAGTCTCACCGCTCCAACCAGTTGAAAGAGAGCGTGGGATGGTAAAGAAGTATGGGGGAAGGACGTGTGATTGCCAAGGTGTAAGTCGATTTGGCCAATCACACGGGACGCAATTGCATGGAAAGGATTGCATTCTCGCATTGATAGGACGAGAGGTAGCCATTGCTGTCACTATTCATGACAAGATGTCCACATTATGGCAAAAGGGAGCGAGCAACGGGAAATTAAGAGAAGAGGTACGAGCCAGATATGAAACGATCTGCCACAAGTTTAACATGAGGGTGCTAAAATAAGCGGGAGCAAATGAATTTGAAATTCAGAATGTTTATAAATGATAGGGTGATATGCACTGTGAGAACTATGCTTCTAAAGAAAGCCAACTGTTTACCGATATGGAACTTTTCATTATCTCTAAACAAGGAGTAAGTCTGATGGTGGTGTTATGGCTGCTAGAGAGGTAGGGCTCTCTGAGGAACAGGCTGTTGACAGCTGTGGGCACCATGCAGAGTTCAACATCACTAGTAGGGGATGTACTGGAAAGTGGGGGACACGAAGCAGAATTGGTTTGGATGCCACAGCCTTGCTCGAGGCTAGGCCAATGAACCACAACAAAAAGTAGAAAGCATGGAAAGATAGAGACAACTGGTAGAAATGCAGTTAATAAGTAATCTCTAATGAACCCTGAGGATTGGGATCTTGCGGGTAGCAACAAGGGTCTTGTAAAGTTGCAACACAAGCTGCAGTAGATAGTTCGAAGAGTATATATGAAGGTTGGAAGTGGCTATGGTGGTACAAAGAGGTCTTGTATGCAGTAGCACTGCTAGAGCTAAAATCCTATGGGGGGGTATTTTGTGTTAACTGAGCAGAGCAGAACGAGCATTATCGGTTGTGCGATTTGGTAGAAACAATGAACCATAAGCTGGACGGAGTGTTTCAGGAGACAACGAAGGAGGATCATGATGACAAGCATCACCCATAGGGAGTTGAACACCAAAGCCAAGGCAGTGCATCTCATTGCATTGACGAGTGACTTGGGATGAGTCATACAGTTTTGTTTTGGAGAGCCTAGAAGTTAGGATAAAAATATTGTAAAACTCTGCGATATGTAGAGCGCAAAGTGTAAGAGGTCGAGTCAAAGGGTTGTCCACCCAAGAAATAATATAGAATAATAGGGAGTAAGTCAGCCTACCCATTGTTCGCAGACCAGGGGATGGTATAAATAGAGTGGTGCTCTAAGGATAGAAGGCCATTTTTGGGAGGATAATGAATGATAGTGCTTCGAGTCTATAAAGGTTGTCTACGTGTTTGTAAGTCCAAGTCGAGGGTATCAGGTGATAGATAGAGTCTCTGCAGCTATGTGTGCAGACGCCTAGTAGAACCTACCGCTGTGTGCGTGGATCCCTGCAGTTGTGTGCGCAGGGTAGATCTGGGTGTATCGGTGATAAAGTGGAAAATAAAGATAAGTTGATTTTGAAACTCTATGTGAATTTGAGCTATTACAGATATGGTTAATTTATGATCAGTATTTCTGTCGATTCTTTGTCCGCATGGTTATGTTTTGGATTAATGTAAACCTGTATCTATGTTAAGTGCGCGTACTAGGTATCTTGATTAAATCTTTGCTTAAATACCATCACAGGTAGATCTGATCTATAATATGTCATTAAGTAATTAATATTAAGAAGCAGCCCTGGTTCAGATTTGTGCGGAAGCAGAGCAGTGGGAGGCTGTAGAATGGTGCGTGAAATCTTTCGACCACATCTAGACATCCCAAGGATGGGGAAACCTGGTTCGAGCACCCTCCCTTCCTACCTCGGGTGCGACCTTAGTTCATGCTCTGTGGGCCATTGCCGAAAGGGCAGAAGTTGTGGGATTTATTTGGCTAAATAACTCTTGTGAACCTAGGTCAGGCCCATACAAGTCAACACCTTCACCCATATCTGTGAGTGGAAAAGACGTTCCTCCTCCTTTGGATCTTCAGGCTCATTCTTTTGGATCTTAGCGGTGGCAACAATGACGCTAGGCTCCACATCAATGATTTTCTTCCCTTTGCCATTCCACTTTTCAGGTTCTGACTCAGTGTTGGAACATGCATCTAATTCTGAAGCCTTTAACTCAGCCACCAATGATTGCCTGGTCCAACAACCACTTGTGTTATCAATGGGATTCCTGTGGAACTCACACCAATTTTTTGCTTCCTTCTTTGACTTTTTGTTGTTGTTCTTTTCTTGTGGCTTCGATGGGTTGTATTGGGTCACCTTGCTTGGTCCCTTCCCTGCTGCAGTGTGGTCCATTTGATGTATTTGTCCTCATAGCTTTTGACAGGGTAGTACTGCTCCTTGATGACATCTTGGAATGAATCCCAAGTGGGTGTGGCTGAAAATAGTGAGCCCATATTTTCATTCTTCTATTCACAGTAGGTTTCCCACTGGTCTTTGATGTGGGGGGTTGCTTTGAAAAGAGCAAAAACAATATTTTCCCGACTCGAAGATTCATGAACAGAAAAATACCCTTCTAGCATATTTAACCATTTATCTATGGAATCTTCGTTTATTTGATCCTCGAATATGGAGTTTCAAAATATACTTGTACCTTAAATGGTGTAGCATTTCCAGAGTAGCTGCTGGAAGCCAATGCATCACCTCTGAGTAGCCACTGAAGGATTTGTGCAAATCTGTCCATCATCGCGTTCCTTTGTTGCTCGAGGGCTTATTCAAGCAAGATTTTGATAGGATCTCCTACCGCCTTTTCTTTATTCTCATCTGCCAAGGGACGCCGTTAGGATTTCTGAGGCTGGTCTTGCAAAGGTTCAACCAGTTCAAGTCCTAACTCCTTATATCCCGACCTCGTTGGGGACAAGCAAAGAAAAACAAAGAAAAAGAAGACCCCTCTGATTCCGCTGATCCATATTTAAATTGGAATGCAACAAATTAAAGAGATAACCATAAACATAGAGATGTAGTAGAAATAATACTTGATTTCATTAATGTAAAATAGTGAAATATGCTTACAAACAGAATTGAAAATAAACCAGCAAGGGCGATGGTAGCTTATCTCTGAGAAGAGATGTGGTAGCTACATGCCTCTGAACTGTGTTACAATGAAGCTTGAAGACCTATTTATTTTTGAGAAACACTGGAAAACCCTAAACATCCAAAAACCAAACCCTAGAAGATGAAATGCCAAACTGTGGGCCTGTTTGGATAAATTGGTACATCAACTTTCCGGGGTCATAACTTTGGCATATGATCTCTATTTGATGCATACAATATTTCGTTAGAAATATCATTCCAAGCAATAAAACATTGGAAGGAGCAACATTGGTCCATGGACCCATGTTTCTCCCAAATTTCCCAAGAAACGTTGGTTAGGGCCTCAAAACGGCTCTGGAATTTCAGGAGTTGGAAAAGCTGCTAAAAATAGTAAATTGTGCTACAATTACGGAAACTGAAAAAATGAAAGAGACAGTTGTGGGGGTCCAAATGGGATAGGTGGGTGGCCACAAACATCTACCTGGATCATTAAAATTTGATAATTTTTATGTGTAAGAGTTGAGGAAAAACATGAGTTAAATATTAAAATTGAGTAGTTGCACAGTGAATCATCTATGGGTCAAACTCTAGCCCGAGCCAGAGAGAATATATGGAAAAAAATTAGTGAAGCTATCTTAGAATATGGCCTTCCATACAAATTATTTTTGAGCTAAAAAAATTAATACAGAGGGGCAAGGAGCTAGTAAGGAAAATTAAAATAGACTTAGGAGAGAACCTTGGGGATGCAACAACACTTATTAAGTTCTTGAATTCTAGAAACAAAGAAGAATTAGGACATCTGGGAATTCAAGATGGGATAGAGACCATTTTATAAGTAAGGAGGATCCACACTAAGAGGAACCTTATGCTACAACTTGACAATAAGTCTTAGAGTATAGAAACGAGCATACAAAGATGTCACAAGAAGATGGAGGTGTTGAATAGGGATGGTCTACCAAAAGTCATTGGTAGGGAAGATAAACTAATGAGCCTAACGGAGTACTAGGAAAAAATATCCAGTAATGCCCAACATAGGTCAAAAGTTTAAGGTATGAAGTGACACATAATGGGATAACAATTCTTGTAGAACTTATATTTTGACCTATTCATCAGCCATGAGCTCAGGCATTTGTTCATCATGAAACCAACTTTCCAGAAGTACACAAATGTAGATGAGGCATATAGAAAATTAGTTATTCAATCCCTATTAAAGACAGATGGGAGAATTTGCATGAATTACTTGAGTAATTTTTATTTTCTATAATGTGCTCACTCTATCGTTTCTGAGGTTTTTAGATATAATGCAAATGTAATCATGAAACCTATTTGGAAGCTGCGATCTAGCCCTACCATCTTTAGAGAGGGATCTCTATATAAAATTTAGATTTGCTTGTTTTTACATCTGAGTCTAGTTAAGAAGTTTAAGGCTTTATTTGTGAATTGGTTTGTATTGTATGGTTAGTTGATGTCTAGATTACCATTGGGCTATGGAGTCGTTTCCTTAGAGTATGGATCAATTTCACTATTTTGTAGATGGATTTCACAAGGCAAGGTAACTAAACTAATTGGACTCTTTAATTTTATGTGAAATCATTAAGAAGAAGATAAAAAATTTCAATTAATTAAAGAGAAATTAAGAATTAGTTTACTTAATCTCACTTGAAAACATTGAAATTATTCATAGCCAGAATCACAGTGTACATCCTAACAAATTCTGTCCTTTAAATTTCTATTGAATAATTCAGATTAAGAAACAAATATGTATGGTAAACAATGAAATATAAACACATAAGACAATATAGGAACTTCACGAACAATCTAACACAAGAATCTAGTGAAATATCTTTCAGTATTACTGGTAAGTCCACTAAGGCTTGAAAAATATACAATAACTTTATTCTCTACAAAATCCAACCCACAATACTTCAAAAGAGAAGTATTTATAAGTTTATTTATATAATATCCAGTCAAAATTTCTCAGGATGTATTTTAAGAACTTCTGAAAACATTATATCTACTTGTTAAAAAAATATAGGAAAATTAAAACCACTTAGATTGGTAGCCCTATATTTGTGGAATTGTTGAATATATGATCCTTGAACTTCTATTGTGATGTTGGTCCTATGTTGAAAATAAAATCATCTTTCTACTCCAGTAACACGCACAATTTATTCCAATGTTGTTCACTTGGAATAGACATCTTAAGTAGTTTTCTATAGACCTTATCCACTTTAGTGTATTTTATGAAATTTGTATTGGAAATAAAAATATATCAATTTCATGTTGGATGTCTAAATCATGTGCTAATGCATCTAGAAATGTTTTTCTTGTTATGTTGCACTTTACTGTTGTAAACATAGTATTGTCTTTGGTAATGGTCATCAATTTCTAGTTGTAATCGGGTCATGTACTGAGCTTGTCATCTATCACTAGTAAGCTAGGAAGTCTCTTTTCTAGGGGACTTCCAATTTGTTGAAGAACCTTTGTACACCAATGTCAAGAACTGGACCATTCTCTCCAATTTTCTGATTAAGGTTCTCTTGGTTAGCACCTTTTTTTAACTCTAGTATTGTCTCAATCCTGTCCTCGATTTCTAGTTATTCTAGCTCTTGCTTGATTTTGGAATTAACGAATTTATGAGCTTTGTAGCTTCACTTAATTTATCATGCAACTCCTATTTGATTTTTTCAATATCTTCCCTATATTTCTCAATTAATTCCTTCTACTCAAATATGATCTTGATGGATTTCCAGATATCTATCTACCTGCATTTATCTTCTTCTAAATGTTCTCCTGAACCTGGGCCAGGGTAATACCCATGGTAGTCTCCTTCTCTATCTGTTGAATTCTTTGAGTAAGTCTCTAGGATTTATGCACCTCTGTTAGGAGAGAGTTTTCATATCTAGTTTTTTGTTCTTGTAGGGTATCTATATCCTCCCACATCATTTTGATTCCTTCTCCTTGTATTGACATATTTTTCATTGAGTGGACTAGTTTGATAGAATCATCTGAAGTTGATGCAAGGGGAGTTGTAGAGTTGGATATGCCTACTATTGTAGCTGATGTAGAAATGCTTGTTTTGATAATTGATGCAAGAGGCACTGCGTCAAGAGGTACAAGATCAAGCTGAGAATTCTACTATTTATCTTTCATGAGTTTTTCCATCTCTACCTCCATTTCCTTTATCTGAGAATTATGTTCCATGATGAGCATGAGCATATTTTCTTTCTTAATCTCATCTTCTCCCATGTCCTTAGCTTGAGGAACATCATTAGGTGGAAGTTTTAATTGTTTTATGAGAGAATTTATGTTAGCATTCTTCTCTCTTATGATCTCTTCTACTGCATTTATGTTACCTGGATCATACCCTGCTTTCATAACTAGATATTCCAAGGATTTTATCCTATTATCCTTAGCCAAAGGGGAAATTTTTTCAAGTTTTAGCTGAGATTGAATAATATTTTAAGATACCTATAATTTGGAAGCAGTCATTGTAGTATGTGTGAATGTGGAGTAAACCATCTCTCCAGCCTTCTTATGTTTCTCCTTTTGGTCCAAAGCATGGTCATCCTTTGCTTCAAACTCAAATGTCATTTGGTTATAATTTTGTGTTGATTGAGGATGGGGGACCTGTGCCTACAAGAATTCCATCTACATTCTTCCCTTTTTTGTGCCAAATGCTGACATAATCCCATGTTGAGTGGTGGAAGTTTTCTTCCGAAACTGTGTGTAGGTGTTGTGATTGAGGGGTTCATTTCTTTTCTTGATCTCTTTATACTTTTCCAAAATGTTTAACTCTTTTTTCCTCTGGATAATTTTTTATGCTAGAGTGGTTTCTTGATTGGCTTGTGAAAATGAAGAAGTTGGGGTCCCTATAGATATATCCTCTAAATATGATGGAAATTGTGGACCTTTCAGAACTAATGTAGATGGTCATTTTACTTCTTCTTATTGTAACAACCATGTGGTAGGATTGTTCTTGGTTTTCTTTGTATATATTTTAAACTCCTTTGCTGAGACCCTTGTGGTTGAATGTGAGTATTCTTTTATTGGTATTTTCTCTAAATTTTCAGGAGGAGAAGGAGTATGTGAAGTGGCTCTCTTTAGAAGTTGTTCCTCTACCTCTTGTAAAGTGTCTTTTTCCCACTCAACTTGGTTCATACAGTTTTCAATTTCTAGTCTTTGAGTATGCACATATGGTGTAGTCTTTTTCTCCACCCTAAACTTTGAAATTATCTAAAATGGATCATATGACTAGGTAAAACTTGTGGGAAATTTCATCTATTTTAGAATCTCCTCTACTTCCTGCCCTACTATCCTGTTATTGTAGATAAAAGGTCCACCATATGTTTTGATATTGAATTGTGATTTCTTTTCGGATGAAACAAAATAAACCTCATTAGAGTGGATCATTTTCTTGATGTAATCCAAGGCAAAAATCCTCATTGGAATATATCTCAGTAGCTTATAAGGTGGCATTTCACACCCGTATACTCTAATTTCAATGTAGTTTTCACACAAGTACTAGTCACCTATCTTTAGCTTCTCACTGAGATGTAAGATCTTATGTATTTATTGACTAACTGTAAGTTATGTATGACCGGTTAGCAGGAAAGTAGTTAGATTTACACACTAATATATGAAGTCCTCGAAAATTATATTCCTCCAAATTTCTTCTTAGAATGGGGGTCCAAAATATAACTGGTGTGGCTCCCCCTGCTCATTGAGTTTTTGCATTGCAAATGGGAATATGTTTTCTTGGAATAATAAAAACATGTACATTAAAACATAAGCAGATATGAAAATTCCTTATGTTTGGAGCTCAAGAAACTATCCATGGATCCTACCAGTAAGAAATTGGCTAAAATCAAACATAACTTATCGTTTCTCTTCAGTGGAAAATATAGACAGAAAACCTAAGATAGGTTCATCTACCCATTCATCAGAGTAATAACCTAATAAATATGAAATAATTGATTTTATTTGCTTGCCTTTTTCTAGAAACATTGAAGAAGGATAGGGAGGGTTTTTCTTAGGTAACTATGTATCCTCAATGAGGAAAATCTCAAAAATCCTAGCCCTTTGGGGAAAATTTAGCTTTTAATACAGTTCATTTAGGGCTTCTATTCAGAAAGGAGTGGATGCACTATTTGGAGGAATTTGCATCATCTGTTAGATGGATTGAGGGGTAATTGTAAAACAAACATAACTAATGGGGGATATTATGGCTCTTTTATTAGGTATATAGTTGGTTTTCATTTGAGATTAAATTCAGGAAAATAACTTGTTTTGAGAAACATGCAGAGGGGTAAATTTGATTCCTAGATGCAAATGTCATCACTTTGGTTAAGGTGAGGATATTTGAGCTAATTATGTAACTTGAAAAAATCGAATTTGCAATATGGTTATGAGATCTTATAATCTTTGTCAACTAGGTGAATGTGATGTAGGTCAATGGGTGGAGGGATCATGGCGTTTTTAGCACTAGTGTCAGTCTTACTTTTAGGAGCGATATTAAGAAATTTTAGAAATATAAATATAGAAAACTAGACGAAATTGACTGGGAAAACCTAGAAAAATAAGGTTGATGTTGATGGCAAAGATGATATGGAAGTTGGTAGTCCTCTGCTCATATTCAGTCAAATTGGTTTGTTAATTGTCAATTTTAAGGCTTGCAAAGTTCATAGGCAGTAAGGGGAACAATGTGGTAAATTACAGAGTTCTTATACCTAGGAATGCATTCATTGCAGGCGTGGGGATGTTAGAGGTATTAATGGTAGTTTAGGAGTGGGGAATAAATGTTTTAATAGATAGGGGATGGGGGGATAGGTGTCGCGAAGGGAGTGGTAGAATGGGTGCGAGGAATGTTGGCAGGTTGGAATGGTGGTGAGACAGTTTTTTAGGGGGGTGAGCAGTGTGAATAAGTGGAAGGGCAACATATAGGCATGTGGCTAGACAGGAAAAAAACCTTTTTGGACCTTCCATCCACCAATAGAGCTAGACAGGGTAGGGGAGGTGAAAGGCCTTAAGCACAATTGATCTGGATGCAAATGATGATTCATGACTTGATCGTGGTGGAGGTTAAAACTCCACGACAAGCATTTTTATCGCTTATGAATTTACACCATGAGCTCCAAACTTTGGATAAAATGTATTTTGAACCAAACCTAGGATGGTCCAAAACATGATTTTTTTTTATTTCAACCTCTTTCCTTTCCATTTCCCCCTAAATGAAGGTTAATTTTCACTGAGAAAAGGTGCATATAGAGGTGAAAACCCTTGTTTTATTTTATTTAAAAGGGAAAATCATCTATTCTAACTCAAACCTAGCCATGCTAACTCATTGATCCAGATTAAATTGTTGGACCAATTTATTCACTTGATCCAACTAACTATTTCTAGCCAAGTTTTAACAATTTTGCCAAATTATTTTCTCTAATCTAACAACTAAAATTGAAATTTGTTTGAACATGATTAGACTATATGTTTCAAACAAGAAATGGTGATTGTAGCATTTCTAAACAAGGTACACACAACATCCTTATTCTTTTAACAAAATAAACTATTTCATTTAATTGGCATTTGAATTTGCATTGCTTTGACACTTTATTTTTCTATGGGGTCCTTTTATCATTCATTTTTTTATTCTATTTTTTCTTTCCTTTTTTTATTTTTCATATACCCTCTTTTCATTTTTAATTTTATTTATATTTTTTTTTTGGAAATCATTTTGCAATACGAAATATTATTTACAACTGGATACACTGAAAGAAAATATTCAATCATCATTTTATCCTATGAATCCTAGGACCCTAATGATGGGTCCAGCTCGGGATGGCACCATCCTAGTGAGGTGTCGAGAATTGTTGACTAGTAGCCTTGAATCCTCTTCTTGAGTGTTTTATTGCATCTAATTGTTGTTGTTGTTGTTGTAGTGGACATGGAAAACATGGTCCACCAGGAAGCTCTATTCCACTCATGTCCTTCATAGAAAAGGCGTTATTGCCCCTGTAAGCATGGATTAGGTAAGGTCCCGTCCATAAATTATCAAATTTTCCATGCTTACCTTTTTCTTCCCTTCTTGAATCCCATTTTAAAATATGGTTCATTATCTCAAAATCACTTGCTCTTAGCTTTTTTGTCATAAATATTATTGATATTTTCCTAGACTAATTGAGTTCTATTCTGAATTTCTTCTCTTGATTTTTGCAGTTGAATTGTTTGATTTATTCTTCTTTGTAGGTCATTTGGTTCCACCTGCAATTCTTGCATCATTTTTAAAACAGGGATACCTAATGGAGTTGGAAAAACAATATCCATTCCATAAACTAATTGGTATGGAGATATTCCAATTGATTTTTTTGTGGTAAGTTTGTCTGCCCATAATCCATTTACCAACTTGTTATGCCATGATTTGTTGGTGTTTTTTTTTTTTTTTTTTTTTTTTTTTTTTTTTTGAATTTGTCTACTCCTATATTGATACAAAAATATGGTTACAGAGATGCAGAGGCCTCAAGAGTTCTAGCCCATGAGACGACATGCTTACAAAAATCGCTTGAGAAATTTACCAGAAGACCTGCATAATGACTTGCTTTGAGACTTGAGATAACTAGAAACTGTAACTGAAGACTGGGACATATTAAAAGGAACAGCGCAGCCGCTACCAAGACAATGACCCATAAATAGATTGAACCAAAACAATGACCAAAGAAACAGGAAAATTCCACTCACGCAGGGGAAACTGGCGAGTCAAAAATTGAAAAAGACCTGATTTTGAGAACTAAAAACAAAAAATGAGTATGAATCCACAAGGCATTGAGTGACTTCTTTAAGTAGTTGAACAAAAACTAGAAGGTGAAGACCTGTTCTGTCTTCATGCGATGTTGGAGGCGATTCTTCAAAAATGCGGCAACTGAATTGGTCTGGGTCTTCAAACTCAGAGGGTCGGCCCTCTTTACTTGAAGGACCACCACGTGCAGGAGTGCTTCGACCGGCATGGATGGTCAAAACCAGAGTTGCAGACCAACCTAGGTCCTTTCTCAGAGTTGTCGCATTCTACGAGGATTCAATCTGGTCTTCCATCCTCGATTCCAAAGGATCCCCTAGACTGACAGCTCCCGAACCCACAGTATCCTCACACAACTCTATAGTGATGGATGCAATGAAGGAGGAATTGCCTAGAGTGCAAGGGAAGTGGAAGCGAGCTATATGAGAATTGGAATGGTGAGAGCACACTTTGGTGAAGAACAGCCCTCGACCCCTTGTTATAGACATTTCTGGGCACTTCAACCCCAATCATAAATGTCCATAAACTGAGGGCTCCTAAGTCCCTAAAAGTGTTGCTTCACTGCCTAAAGGAACAAGGTCAACTGATTACATCATCTCCCAGAAGTTCTTCACTGAAAGCTGCTCATAAATGGTCAAAATTGGACCATACTAAAAGCCCAGTGCAGAGAGTGCGATGCATAGAACCTAATACACACGGGAGGTGTGATGCATACTGAAAAGTCCTTCTACAGGGTGCGATGGATGAGAATAGACAAGTGGTGGAGATAGTTTGCTAAGTGGATGATCAAGGAATATTCTAGAAACTTCTCATATGACACTTGCCTCTCAGAATTCGCTCAAGGATGTGTAAGAGATCAATAAAATCTCCAAGTGGAACCAAGAACTATCAGAGAGAGGACACTAATAAAAAAACCCAGAGTTGACTCACACCTTTGCAAAAATCTATATATGGATCCCTCATCACAGAGATAGGGGGGGAAGAGGCTGGAATTTTGTAACTTATGGAGAAGTGTTGTTGGTATTCTGGTGTACATTCATAGTGTTGGGTGATTTTTCTTTTCTTGAGGTGAAAGAAGGGCTTCTTAGCTGGAGGATAATGCTGGTTCAGAGATGCTTATGGTTGCAATCCTCTTGCTACTTTTTTTATCTGAATAAAGCTATTCTTGTTTCCTTCCATATCCTGGTGTACTTATTTATATATGATTGTATATGGTTAATGCACATCTGATCTTGCATTATTCATGAATTTAGATCCTTGTTCTTGCATAGTAGTATGTTGCTGTGATTCTACAGGTCCTTTTGAAGCTGAGCAGACAAAGAGCGAGCAGCAAAACTCTATCAAGAAAGAGAGGGAATTGTGCGCAAGACTCAGGTTGGCCCTCTTGGTTCTCCTCTAATCTATTTTCATAAAAGGAATCAATGGTAGACTTTGATTGTTTGTTTCTAAGATAGCCACTCATGTTAGTGGGAATAGCAGCATCCGTGTGGACACTATTCCCGTATAACAAAATGGTGACTCCACTGGGGAGCGACTAGATTACTTGTTAGCCTATCTATCCTTGTTTCTTTTATAAACATACAGATGGAGCCTGAAGTCAAGCCAACTAGCCTGTGAACTGCATTTTTCATAAAAATGCAAAGTAGATCAATGCTGCTTCAGTCAATCTCTGGGTTTTTATTTATAAATTGAACAATAGATATGCAAGCAATCTAATTTCCCTGAGTAGTGGCTTTAGTAACTTCTTAAATCACCCCTATGTTTTTACATACATTTATTATTCAGCTTAAACACCTGAACTAAACTGCAAACTATGAGTAAAGTCTCGTTCAAAGTCTCACACTATAACCATCGCACCTTGCCTTCAAGGAAGCCTGTATGCATCGCACTTCCCGAATTGAGTAACTGCGTTGCATACTGAGTTCACTGTGTAATAGGTGCGATGGTCAGGGAGGATTGAATTTGCCCTCTGTCTGTGATTTTTTCTCATTGTTTTCAGTCTTATTCAAGAGTTTTTTGCTGCCTGTAATCAGTGTGCTTCTATGAAAACCCGCTTCTCTAGCATTATTCCGCCTACTTAGTGCAAAGAACTATAAACGTTTTTTATGTATTGTGCGTCATTTTAGTTCTCTTTTGCAAAAAATAACATAGTCGAACGGTCGTCTCTAGATCTGAAAGTGTTGTAGCTATCATTTTTAGTTTTAGAAAACAATCCCATTATTTTAGATAATTGATTATATGATTATTATTGCATAGGATTCGAATTACTAGATTTAAAGTGTCAAAAAGCAATTTCCATTTCAAAATCACAAAGTGTCTCTCTTGTTTTCACTTCATTTTGAAAAAGAATTTTGTTGAGTACAGTTTCTTTAAAAGTAATTCAGTTTTGCACATAGTTTTCTTAGTGTCATTTACACATTAAGGGAACTGAAAACCAATACATGCATGTGCATTTGCATCTTGAATGCTTGGCTTGATTTAGGACTGTGCATATTAGCATGTGCTTTGTGCTCTGTGAAGAAAAGATGCTTGAATTTCTTCCCCTTAATAGCTAGGATTTTCATTGCTGAAGGAAGATAAACGTCTATTTATCATCTTAGACTACATTTAGGAATTATACATACATCACGTGGTGAACCTGAAAGGCAAACTACTAAGCAAGATCAACTTAAAATAGATCTCAATGAATCTAACAATTCTTTGGAACTTAACACAACATCTAGAGGTCTAGGCTAGAGATGTATTCCGGCATTGTAAAGACTGGTAACTATTACTGTCAGTGCTGGTTGGGTGATTCCTCCACTCTGAGACGGCAAATACCAGTTCGGACTTGTGCTCCCATGTACTGTCGCGTATATATTGGGAGACTACTATAGGCTGCATCCTTTATCCTTAGGAAGCCGTGTCTGTTGCCCTATCGATCGTGATGCATCGAACATAGCATTAGGGAAGACTAACTGTCATACCGTAAAAAGTATTCTATAGTTTTACGATTGGTTTGGTAATCCTCTCTGCCTAGATCTCCAGAGAAGTCCATTTTGCTCCTTTTCAGACTCAAAGGAAAAGGTCCTTTGAGTGCTTGTCACTTCAAGCTCTTTAAAAATTGAAGGCGGCTAGAGTCATCTTTTGTTTTTTCTCGACTCTTTAAAATTGAAAAAACAAGTTGTGTCAAAGCGTCTAAAATTCATTTAATTTGAAAGATATTTTTCCCTTTTATTTTGAGTTGATCAAGTAACCCGCAATTGTGGAAGAAAGTCAATCAAAACCCCATCATTCATGGAGACTTATGAGTCAACCGTCATTGACTCTGGAAGCGAAGCCATTCCGGACGAAGCGAACTCGTTTAACTAGATCAAAGTCCCCTAGGTTGGTTGGAGCAAGCACTCCAACATCCTCAGAGACTCCGGTTACTTCGAACATTTCTGGAATCCCTGCCTCTACGGAAGAAATTCTACAATAGCAACAGGACATTACAACTGATCCTAGTGTTACGGTCAACAGTTCTATTCCTGAACCGGTTCCATCTACAGCTGATTCGGCAGGTGTTACTCCCCAACTGTCTGCTGCCGCAGAACTTACATCTTCTTCGGCACCAGAAATATTTTACGGACCTGACGGTCTACATCTTTCTCCTAGATTGATTGCCATAGAAGAGATTGTGGAAGATCCTCCATCTAGCACTCTAGCACAACTTGTAGCTGGGATCGCCCTATATCCTTCTTCATCAAAGAATATTCATCCACCCTCGGAAGTTCTTGAAGAATCGCTGAGGAATCTTTTGGATAGACTTAATATGTCTGAACAACCGTCAACATCAAGTACCGTGTCAGTTGGCACAGCAACAACGGAAGCCCCTTCTGCTATTCCGATGATGTTTGCTGGCGTGCCATCTGTCCCAACCAGTTTTCAATCGGTGGATAGGGTCCATCCTGGGACTATTTTGACAATATGGACTGTTCCCATTTGTTCGTCTGGAATCTCTTATTTTGAGTCTCGACAGATTGATCCATCACAAGGTCAATTTGGGAAAACTGGTGCCCAAAGGCAAATTATTCCTTTGAGCACTAGATTACCGTCGTATGGAGGGCCATATACCCTTTCATTGTCTTCCCTAGAAGGACAACCATGCGTGAGTTCGCAACAAAATTTGGGTTATGCTGGAATCACAACTAGCAGTTGGGTACCAGTCCTATCTCAACAACCAAGAGTTGTATGCTAAATAGAACAAAGTTCACCTATGAAAAACATTCCCACTACATCGACTATTGTGGCTATATCGCAAGTACAAGCGTCACCAATTGTATGCCAACCTCAAGTTTCGCAGGTTGCAATATAACAATCTCTTGTACCTCTAACACAACCACAATCACCCACTAGTGGAATGGCATAGGTTCAGATGGGGAACCGTAACCCCCATCTTGTTCAAATAGTCAGTGCTAGACAACAGTCCATGGCTTCACAACCATGGCTGGTGCAATACCAACAACTACAATTCCAACAAGATTACCAAGGATATGAGCAACAAGTCTTTGTGAGTAACGGGCAGCCGTATCAACCATATCATAATGGTTATGCCCATCAACCTTACCAAAGTTACCAACATCAAATGCATTATGTTGGTATGCAAAGACCGATTTCTCAAATAATTCTGTCTTATCCTGGTTATGCTCAACCAAGCCTAAATCAACAGTTTCCCTTCGTGGCAACTCTAGAGTTACCAGATCTAAGTCAACTAACGAACGATTCAATTGCCTACGCCCCTTGGTGGTCGGCGATCCCGCATAAACTTCCATCAAATATTCCTAAATTCAATGGAAATCCGGGTGAAGACCCATCGAATCATGTGATGACCTTTCATCTATGGTGTTCATCAAACACTCTCAATGATGTTTCGATTCGGCTTTGCCTCTTTCAGCGCACGTTAACTGGTCTGGCATCAAAGTGGTATATCGAACTACCTAGAGCTTCATTTGATAACTTCAATACCCTAGCCACAACCTTTTTAACTCATTTTCAATTACTGATCAAGTACGAAACAGGAACTGAGTTGCTTACCAATTTCAAACAAATGATAGCCACTCACATATTTGATCATATTCATGAGTGGCAGCATCATCGCAGAATGGTAGAAACATATGTTCCTGATCAGCTATTGGCTGAATGGTTTATTAAGTCACTGCTACCCGCTATTATAAAAGATGTGGAAAAGGGGGGAGTCGTCACTGAAGATCAATTCATTGCTTGTGCACAATATCTAGACTTGATCTACACTCAGTCTGGCATGCTCTATGATAAAATCCCTGACGCTCCTAGACCAGAATTCTCCGTTCCTCCGCCTCCTAAATCAAAAAAAGACTCTCATGCCGGTGATGGTGTGATAGGCACAACAAGCACTAAAACCGCAAAGGCCACATCCAAAAAGGCCTACAGGGCTTTGAGTCAAGATGCAAATGAAGAACTTCTAGCCTTGGAAGTAAATGCCATGTCAACAGACAAAGGAAAAGAAACCAAGCAACCATGAGGCAAGAAGAAAACACAAGGGAAGAAGAAAAACCAGGGAGACTCATCTCCTAGGAAATCTTCTGCGAACCCTTTTGGGAATGCGAAACCCAAACATCCATGCAGTATATGTGATGAGGATCACTGGACCAAGGAGTGTCCATATAAAGAAGAACTTAGAAAATTCTTCAAAAGTTCAAAAACCTCAGCTGTACTGATGGATCCATTTCCAAACCCAGGGATGAACCTGGTTGCTAGCGAGAATGCTTCCCTGTCCCAAGTGCTAATGTTGTCAGTCTTGAAGCAACGGAATGATACTCTAATAACGACAAGGATTAAAGATTACGGGAATCCACAGATGTTGAACAACAAGGATAAAGATCAACTTAGTAGTTCAACAATGACTTCAACAGAAGTCGTGCCACCCATCATTCCTGAATTAACAATAAAACAGCCAAAGGGAGTAGTACACAAATCGACATTTAATCCTCATGCCCAAGCAGCACAACACTATAATATAGTGGAGGATTTAGCTCAATCGCCATCCGCAATTTTGACTCTTGAAGCACTGCAAAATTGCCCCTCCCAAAAGTAGGCTTTATTATCAGCAATAGGTGGGATTGACCCAACGGATTCCAATCTTGTATCTTTTAATCATAAAGGATACAACCCTCAGTTATCAGCTCAACTAGCTTTCCTCATTCAAGTGAAAGCCCTCAACAAAACTGTTCATAGAACAATTATTGATGAGGGGGCATCCACATGTATCATGTCGATGAGTTACTAGAAAACTCTAGGGTCTCCATCCTTGTCACGATCATCAACGACATTGAAAGCATTTGATGGACGTACATACACCCCGTATGGGATACTAAGTAACTTGCAAGTCGAACTGGGGGGAAAAACAGTAGAAATCGATGTTGAAGTCATCGACGGGAATCTTGATTACAACATCCTACTGGGAAGACCTTGGATATATGCCATGGC
>APFE030607823.1:22493-41256 GCA_000404065.3 Pinus taeda | reverse complement strand
ATGTTGTATACAAAAATATGAGAAGTTGTGACTGGTTTTTTCTTTTTTTCCAAATCAATGTTAACAATGATTTATTCAAAGATATAATAAATTTAAGTTTGTTTGTTTTATTTATTTATAAAATACATTTTATTATGATTTATTAGTATGTGTGGAAGGCCATAACTATACTAATTTATTTATCACTGACTTTGTATTAATTAATGTTTTAACTATATTTTTTTGTTTTTTATATTTTTCTTTTACATTAGCCAAATATATTATTTATTTTTTAAATTATTAAATTTCATTTATCGACTGCATTTTTTTGGGAGGTCATTTGTTCCTTGTAAAGACTGTTTTAGAAATTATTATTGTTTATTCACTGACTCTTATGAAGGCTCCAACAAGCATCTTAGGCTCCATTAGGCAAAAAATGTTCAGTTTTTGTGGTCTAGAAAGAAAGTGAAAGAAGGAATTCACCTTATTAATTAGGAACACATTTCGCTTCTCAAGAAACTGGGGGGTTGTGTTTATTTGGGGCAGCATCGGATGTGCTCTAGCCATGAAAATTGGTGGAGAGGCTAAAGCACATGAGATCTCCAAGACCCAGAAATGGTTTGAGCAGATTCTAACCAGCTTAGGAGATATTAAAATAATTAATATTTTTAATGGAGTTCCTAAGTCTAAACTTAGAAAAAATAAAATATTAATGGGTATTAATATAAAACTGGGTTAGAAGGGTCCAAAATTCATGGATCAAGCCAAATATAATCTTAGTCATTGATTAGAGATTTAATCTCGGTTGTTGATGGACCAGCGAGAAAAGTATAAGAGGAGGCTTGAGTGTCAGTTGGAGAACACACCAAGAGAGATCAAGAATTCGATTTTCTAGGGCAGGGTTTGTTGAGGAAATCGAGTGAGTGTTCTGAGTTGCAGCTGAGGGGCATTGAATACATAGTGAAGAGGCAGAGTTAGTACCAGGAGAATTAGCACAGAGTCAGGAGAGGTTGACATAGAGCCAACTAGAGGCCAAACAGAGGTAGCCAGGAGTTGCGCAGGGCTAGAGAGGCTAGCGTTTGAGAAGCAAAGGGTCTAGGGGTTGACGCAGATGCTCTAGAAGTTGACGCAGAGGCTAGAGAGGCTGATGCAGGGCCTAAAGGTAGCGTTGGAGGATTTTGTGGGACAAACTGGGAGCTGGAGAGCTTAATAGGGTGACACAATCCCTATCAGAATGACGCAGAGCAGCATAAGTTGCATTGTTGTTGTGGGATCATACATCTGGTGATTTAGCTGGAATATATGTCTCCGAATGAGAGGTACTACTGCCGAGGGCATTCTCTGTTGGGTGAGTCATTTCTAGCACCCAAGTTGTATTTTGAAACTGCATAATATTAAAACCCTTTGAATAGCTGCACCAGTTTTCCCGCATTGGGTTTTTTCAAGGAAATTATTCCAAAAGCAACGATGTCACTTGTGTGCTTGTTTACTTTCAGTTGATGATATGTATGTGTTGATATTGTACTTGTACTTATTTTCAATATTTACTTGGTAAATAACTTGTTAAATAATTGAACAAGTAGAAATAAATAAATCAGATAGTACAGAGAGAATTTCTAACGTTTAAACTTATAAATTCCAACATGGTATCAGAGCGTGGTTGCAGACCATAGGATAACTAAATGCATTAGCCAAGTAGAGCAGTAGTAGCAAAAACAATTGTCCTGAATGACAAAAGTTATTCCTAGCAGAAAGCAACAAGGAAGGGGTGACGGAGAGGGCCTGCATCATCAGTTCGAGCCAGGAGGAGGATCAAAATAGAGGCAGAGAAGAGAAGACCTGACCTACGCAATGCTCGGTCATCTTTCTCAATTAAGAAGGATCGAGTTTGTGGCCAAGAGGTGCAGATTTTGCTAGTGCTGGGATTGCGCAGAGCCTAGAGGCTTAGTCCTTCAAGTTGTTGGGGTATAGGAGGCTACAGATAATTTGTAGAGCGAAGCTGGTGGGGTATTGTGGTCAAAAAAATACCTAACAGGTCCATACCAAGAAGGAGGGATTTCTAGAAAGGAAATCGAGACTCGGAGGGAGTTGAACCAAGGACTTCTAGGAGGGAAGTAAAGAGACTCAGAGGAGTCGGAAGAAGAGCAGCATAATGGTCGTGAATGGATTGAGAGATCAGGATAGGTTGGACAGAGCATCCAACTTCGTGGTCTAGAAGGCCAGGATCTTGTCCATTCTAGACAGATATCGCACCAAGGACTTCGCCTTGAAAAAAATGGCGATCCAAATTGACCCAACTGAAAATGAGAAGTACGAGGCGGCAATGACCAAGGTGAAGTGCATCATTCTTGATGGGGTCAAGGATCATGTGGTGCTGCATATTACAAAGAAGGACACAGCAAATGAGATGTGGGATGCCCTGAAGAAATTGTACCAGCATACTTCTGTGTAGAGGAAGATGTTACTTGAAAATCAATTTCGGTCATACTAGATGCAAAAGGGAGAGCAGATAGATGTCTTCCTCGGTGGATTGAAGGATATTCATGACCAGCTAACTTCCATACGGGCCACACCAGATCAGGAACTGATGGTGAGGAACGCATTGAACGCAGTCTCAGAGGATTGGGAGGTATTTGTCCAGAGCAGACTGGGCAGGTCAAGCCTTCCAAATTGGGAGGAACTATGGGTGACTCTTCGTCAAGAGAGATCAGACGAGTGACCAAGGCGGGGAGTAGTGGAAAGGGGGTCAGAATCCAGAAAGAGGAAGAAGAAGATGCGGCTCTCGCATCTATGGGAAAGCAGGAGAAGAGAAAGAAGAAGGACCTCTCCAAGGTCAAGTGCTTCCATTGTGGGGAATTGGGTCACTATGCGAATTATTGTACGAGGAAGAAGAGTAAGGGAGAGGCTTCTGACTCAAAGGCAGTGCCAACAAAGGCGGAGAAAGAAGTTGATGAGGATGGAGATTGTGCCATGAGTGCTCATACGCCACTTGAGAGGAAGTGGGGTGACATTGAGTTGTATTTTGATGGACTACAGGTGATGAGGGGCAGAATCCTTGAGGTACCCAACCTCGTGTACTATACCTTGCTACGGGAGCACCAAAGACGAGTAGTAGGACTAGAAGATGTTTGTAGAGACGGATGCGGATGAAGCGACATACAGTGCTATAGTGCAAGAGTCCCGGGACAATAGGCTGCAACAGTGCGAGAAGCACGAGATTGTTGCACCAGTGTAGGATGACATGAAGAGGTGTGCAATGATGCGAGATGCATGGAGTTGTTGCAGCAATGCAAAGGTCAATAGAGGGAACACTTGTTAGTGGCAGAGGGAGCTTCAGCATCGAGAGAGTCTCTAGCCTGACAAGGATGTCAGAGTTGATTAGATCAGTTACTTCCTTCTTAGTAACTGGGTTGCAATGCAACAGATAGCAGTAGTAGTGCTATGGGCAGCACGATGCAGCATGAGGAGAAGGGGATGCAATGTAGATGTAGAGTTAGGTATATGGACCAACAGCAACACAGATGCAAAAGGAGTTGTCGTACGAATGCAGTAGTGGTAGTGGTAGGGTCATGGGCAACAGTACATGATGTAGCAGTGCAGACGATGTTGGGCGTGTAGGCTTAGCATCACCACAAGGACTGATGCTGGATGATCAGGGTGATACTTAGTAAGGAGTATTACTAGAGCACAGTCCTTGCTAAGAGGGAGTGTTGATTTTGGGTAGCATCGGATGTTCTCTAGCCATGAAAATTGGTCGAGAGGCTAAAGCACATGAGATATCCAGGACCCAAAAATGATTTGAGCATATTCTAAATGGTTTGGGAGATATTAAAATAATTAATATTTCTAATGGAGTTCCTAAGTCTAAACTTAGGAAAAATAAAATATTAATGGGTATTAATATAAAACTAGGTTAGAAGGGTCCAAAAGTCATGGATTGAGCCAAATCTAATCTTAGGCATTGATTAGAGATTTAATCTCGACCGTTGATGGACCAATGAGAAAAGTATAAGAAGAGGCTTGAGGGTCAATTGGAGAACACACCAAGAGAGATCAAGAATTTGATTTTCTGGGGCAGGGTCTATTGAGGAAATCGAGTGAGTGATCTGAGTTGCATCTGAGGGGCAGTGAATACATAACAGAGAGACAAATTTAGTACCAGGAGGATCAGTGCAGAGCCAGGAGAGGTTGGCACAGAGCCAGCTAGAGGCCACACAGAGCTAGCCAGGAGCTGCGCAGAGATAGAGAGGCCAATGTGTGAGATGAAAAGAGTTTAGGGGCTGACGCAGATCCTCCAAAAGTTGATGCAAAGGCAAGAGAGACTGACGCAGGGCCTAGAGGCAGTGATAGAGGATTTCATGGGACATATTAGGAACTGGAGAGCCAGATAGGGTGACGCAATCCCTATCAGAGTGACGTTGAGCAGTAGAAGTTGCATTGTTATTGTGAGATCGTTCATCTAGTGATTTAGCCGAAATATTTGTCTCCGACTGAGAGGTAATACTGCCGAGGGCATTCTATGTTGGAGAGACATTTCTGGCACCCAGGTTTTATTCTAAAATTGCATAATAATAAAACCCTTTGAATAGTTGCACCAGTTTTCCCGCATTGGGTTTTTTCGAGGACATTAGTCCAAAAACAACGATGTCACTTGTGTGCTTGTTTACTTTCAATTGATGATAGGTATGTGTTGATTATGTACTTGTATTTATTTTCAGTATTTACATGGTAAATAAGTTGTTAAGTAATTGAACAAGCAAGAATAAATAAATCAGATCGTACAAGAATAATTTCTAACAGGTTAAACTTAGAAATTCCAATAGGTTGGGGTATTAGCAACTTGTCATGGTCTAATCAAGCTTTAAACTTAAAAATTCTTTGGAGGGAACATTTTGGTGAGGGTATCTGGTCACAAATTATAAAAATCAAATATGTGAAGAATAATTCAATTATTTCTTGGATAAAACATTCACCAAATGTTGGGGGGAATGTTTCTATAATTTGGAGAATCTTGATGCACTCTTACAAATGGTTAACATCTTAGCTAGCTTGGAAAATTTGAAATAGGGAACAAGTTTTCATTGCGAGGGATCCTTTTCTAGGAAGGAGAGATTCCTTTTGCCTTTTTCAAGATCACATTAACTTTCTACGTTTAAAAGGTGTATTTCTATTGGCTCAAGTAAAAAATGAATAGGTTTTAGCTGAATCCTATTCACTTTTTGTTGTAGATATTGGATTATAATGAACACTTGCAAACGAATGGGACAATTATGTTATGATACTTTCCCAAGCAGAGATCAATTTTTCATATTCAGAAGATGAAATTTTGTGGATCTAGAATGTAAAAGAAGGTAAGGTAACAACACTTTCAACATACAAATCCATTTCACATTTCTTAAGGAAAAGTCATCCAATGGAATTTTTCTATGAAAATCAAATGCCTTAGTTGGTTGGTTCTTCAAAGGAAATTTCTTACTTGGCATACCTTACAGAAAAGTGGTTTCAGGGGACCAAATATATGTTATATGTGTCAATTACATAGTGAATCCATTTCCCATATATTTATTTTCTACCCTTTTACAAAAACTGGTTGGAGGACTTTGAAAGATAAGTTACAGTTCAAGGGTACTTGGGAAGGATCAGACTTCGAAGATAATCTTGTGAAGTGGATTTTGGAGAACAAAAAATTTCATACCCTTCATTTCTTTGTGACTTGGGGAATTTGGATTTGCGGGAATCACATAAGTTTTGAAGGAGAAGTTCCAAATGATGCAATTGTTTGCAATAAAATTGTGGCTTTCTTCTTGGAATTTTTAGGATCTCACAAGAAAATTCATTAATCCTTATTACAATTTGAGGACTATTTTAGATTGGATTTTCTATTTTGAGTATATGTCAACTTTGTTACAGCTTTAGTCATTCAATGTAATTTTAGAAAATTCGGACATATGTCTATATGTATATAAGTTGTTGTCAGTTTTGTTGGGTTCAAACTTTTATCATTTTGATATGGGGTTAGATGTCTAGAAAAAGTGTTTAGAAAGTTTAGAATATCAAATCCTTATTGCTATTTGACTGTAAGAAGCCATATTTTGGTCTTTTAAACTTGAATCTATATGTAACTTTGATTCTATCTCTTGAATAACAAGTTATTGTGCTTTTTTCTTAGTAAAAAAATGAATAGATTTAAAGTGTTCTTTTGCAATTGCAACTAAGACTCCAAGGGCATAACTATACTAATTGATTGATCATTGACTTTGCGTTAATTAATTTTTTGACTATAAATTTTGCATTTATTATATTTTTTATATTACCAAAATATATTATTTATTTTTTGGATTATTAAATTTCATTTATTTGTTATCCAATTGGTGCATAGATTTGAAGTGTTTTTCAACACTGCAAGTAAGACTCCAGCGTTTTTGAGCTTTGACTAAAGTTTTGCTAAGGATTTTTTAGCTTTTCTAACTGTATAAAGCTAGAGTAACTCATTTTTTTGTTGAATTTTAACTCATTAAATACTTTTTTAAAACCAAAAAACATTTAATTTATCACTACAACATTAATTATATTTAAACCTAATTAACTTCAATTGATAATATATCCCCTTATGGTGTATCTGGAAAGCGAACAGGTGGGGGGCGGGCTACCACAGTCCCACCTAGACATATGACTGAGGGATGTGGCACCTCATCCCCCTAGATGTCATAAAGAAAAAGGAAACGAACAATCATTTTAATCCTTGTGCCATGTTTTTGCACACTAGCTCCCACTGGATGCACCCATGTCTAATCGACCTCATTCGACTTGCCATCACTTGGTGTAACAAGACATTGGTCCCTTGTGTGAGCGCTCAGGTGCAACAAGGTATAATTATGACATTTATAGCCAAGGGAACCGATTTTCAATACCATCATCTAATTAGCCATTTCATCCTTCAACCAATTGAGCATCATTAGAAGCCTCCAGAGAGCCACTCAACGATCTGGTGGGAAACTTTCTCTCTCGTTAGAGACTACAAGATAAGGGAATTACCCCTTCTTGCTCCCTCATATATGCTACAATTGAACTTTAATAGGGTCCTCAAACTACATGTGGTTGATGTTAAAAAGGAAAATTGGCAGGCCAACATGACCAACTTCACAATGACAACTTTTTCCAATTCCAATAGTAGTTGGCATTCTGAAGCATCCAGGGACAAATCTCCTTCCCAATTTTCACCAATTATACAAAACTTACCAATCATAATTATTGTGCAGTTATGTTCTGAACAAAGGAACTCTCCCTTAAATAGGTTTGGTTATCCTTTCTCTAGTTTTAACTTAGCTCACTCTCCTCAGTATTTGATTGTTGAGATTGTTTCTTATTCTTGAGCTCTACAATTTTCTATTCAATATTATCTCTCTTCCCCATTTGCACTTTTTCTCTCCTTGGACTTTAGTTCTCATCATTTCTTCCCTTTGTTGGCTTTTCCTCTTATTAGCCTACCTCTTGTCTCCCTGAGCCATAGATGACCTTGAGTGTTGGTTAGCACCTCTAACATGGCCCTATCAGGCTGCTCCTCATCTCCCCCTCTTCCTCATCTATCTTTTTCCTGAAATCCTTCTTCATTAGAGAAATTTTGAGGTCTAAAATGGGCCTCAAAATAAAAATGTACAACCAAAATAAACTTTATAAAAACTAGTGGGATTTAAGATGATGATTTCAACCATGGGGGATGATTAACCATTTTTGGAGTAAAAAAGTAAAAATATAAAAACTATTTTTTAAACTCGTATTTTCAACTTATCTCCCTACGATTTTACTCAAATTTCAAGATGGAGCACCCATTGGATGCATAATTTAATTCCTCATCCAAGGAGTACCCTTGTTGCATACTTTCAATGGACCTTGCTACATGAAAAATGAGAAATACATGAAAAATGTGATTGCATCACCATTTTTCATGTATTTCTCATTTTTTGTGTAGCAAAGTTCATTGAAAGAATGCAACATGGGTATTCCTTGGATGATAAATTAACTTCTACACCTAATGAGTGCTCCCACTCGAAATTTGAGTAAAACCATAGGGAGATAAGTTGAAAATATGAGTTTAAAAAGTAGTTGTTTCTTTTTTCCCTCTAAAACTTGATGATGTAATATAATCTTATTTTGTCATTTCCACTTTTATTTTATAATATTCCTTAGGAGGTCCATTTTAGACCTCGAAATTTCTCTAATGTTTGTCCCTTGGCTTGGTCACTTTCCTCGTTGCGTCACCATGCCTTGTCAATGAACTCGAGTCATGCATGGAGTTGTTTATTATTGGAAGTGGGAAAACCGTGGAAGCACAAGAACCCATCACAGACTAGAAAACGTTATTGCTCACTTTCGGGATTTGACATGGGGCCCCATCTGGGCATAAGTAACATGAGGTGAAAGGGAAGGAACTTCCCAACAAGACCTTCTCTCAGATACTAAAGTACTAGTTGGGTCGATAGATTGAGTGCTTGACATAGGCCACACATGAGGACATTTTAATCAATACATGCATACAATGGACCTATACTAGTACATGAAATTTCTCATGGGTATGGTTTTATTGTATTAACACAAGCAACGAGAGTACCTTCTCCTTTCAATGGAGCACCTATGCTACATATGATGGACCTAGATCAACCACTATAGTGAATCCAGAAACACCTTAACATACCTCACACTATTGGTCGTTCTTCGAGCAAAAACCAGGAGCCAATCCAAGTCACAACAATAGACTTAGATCCTACTTCCTAGATTTTCTTGTTCTGTCTCTAGATTTTCAGTCTTCTAGTAATTTTACTTGGCTTCATGGTCATGAAAGGCCAAACTATAGTGCATGTATGAAATATTTAGAACTTTTTGAAAACATTCGTGAGTCTCTCTTACAAGCGTGCACTTTTTAATATGGTCCAACCTTTATAAAGATAGATTGGTGTAAAAATACTAAATTTTAATATGTATCTCGTGTTTGGAAGAAAATACAAATTTACCTAACAAAAATAAAAATAAAAACAAAAATTGATAAAAATATTTATAATAAATCATAATAATTCTAAGTAACTTGACTAAGTTTAGCTAATAGACGAAATAATCTTTTCGTCGGAATCACAATACATTTTTTAGTAAGATTGGGATTTTTATTGTTTAAATTGCATTTTTGAATGCATAAATGGATTCATCACCTTAAAAAATCCGTAAGGCACTTGATCTTTGCATATTAAACGACTTAAACATATGATTTTAAAATTTTCTATTGGATATTGGATAAAATTGACCAAAAGAAGTGTTCAGAAAATGACCATTTCGTCTATTATTTAGACTAGGCGTTTATTAACTACTAATATATTTTTAATAAATAATAATAATTACGAAATATTAAATATAGAAAACCACTATATCTCATGATATTAAATAGAATATTACTAAATAACTATTTTATAATCAAAACATATATATAGCATAGTCTAACTAATAGATGAAATCACCTTTGTTTGGCACTTTTCCTAGTCAATATTACCCAAAATTTAGTAGAGCTTTTTAAGAATCATAAATTTAAGTTTCTAATTCAAAGTTCCAGTGTCTCAAGAGTGTTTTTTAGGATGTTAATCCATTTATCCATTAAACGTGCAATTTAAAAAAATAAGAAATCACAATCTTGCTTGAAATTATACTGTAGGATTCAAACCAAAAAGGTCATTTCATTTTAGTCAAACTATAATAATAATAATACTAATAGTGTATACATTATTGCAAGTGCAACTATATAAATAAAAGGCGTAGTCTAACTTATAGACGAAATAGACTTTTTCAAAGTAGTTCACCAAAATCCGACAATACAATTTCAAGATTTTTTGTTGTTTAAAATATATTTTTGAATGCCTAAATGGATTCAACACCCTAAAAAACTCACGAGGCACTCGAATTATGTAGATTAAACAATTTAAATTCAATTTTTTTTAAATCTATGTTAGATTTTGATTAAAATTAACTAGAAAAAATGTCATGAAAAAGGTCATTTCATCTATAATTTAGACTACGCCTAAATTAAATGGCTAGTAAATGTTGATATACAACAATTCATAATAAACATTAAAACACTTCATTATATATCATAAAAACTAACTAATGTATAACTTTATTTTAAACTAAATTTTTGTTTCCTAAGTTGTGTGAGTTTTGAGATCACTGCATACTTAACCTTTGGCTTGAGAAACCGTGACCTAGTGACATCTAAGCTGTCAAAATCACTCGGGGATCGCACCTAGCCTAAGAAACACTATCCCTTAACATGGTTGGATTTTTTCACATAGAGTTTCGAATTAGTGACCTTAACATCACAAATGCCTTAATAGTACACCCCATCACCGTCCATTCTACGCCTTGTGGACAACCTTATTTTAAATTATTATTAAGTATAAAAAGAATTAATATATAAGTTAAACATATATACATTTTAAAAAACATAGAACTAGATTCTTAATTATGAAGATTTACCCCACTTTATTATAGAGATTCTTAATATGTGAATAGGATTTGTTACAATATCATGGGCCAATAACATTGCTTCTCAATGATCCAAAAAACTATAACCCATTTCATATGACACTTGTTCATATGATATTTTTTTAATTAATCAATTTAACTAAAATGATAAAATGGACATAACTACTTTGGAAGTAAATTTCAACCTTTGATTTGTGTATACTACTATAAATATTATAAAATATTCGTGGAGGTTCAATCCTACCATCCACCTAATAATTATTGATAATTAAATTAAAATTCTAAACACCTTATTCCAAAATAGACAAGCCTATGGATGTAATTAATTTTATCTATTAAAACATAATGTTATATTGAGAAATATCGAGGAAAGTCAACATACTTATTAGCAAACCCAACCCAAAAAGCATCTAGGAGAATTGGCATAACCTCACACTAAAAAAAATGTGCTTAACTAAAAACTTACCAATTAAATATCCCTAAAAAATTATAAAAACTATTAATATAAAATAAATTAAATATTTATTAAATTATTATATATGCTAAGTATAAAAATATATATTAATTCTATATAAACTATATACTATAAAAATTATGATTTTTTCCCATGGAAAAATTGTAATTTTATTAATTAAAACAAAATTACATTTTGCAGATGCTATAGCGCATTGCATCAGCAGTGTGGTTGCTGATCAAAGATCATGAAATAATAAAAACAAGAAACAAGTAATAATGTACAGATGAGGGGAAAAGTCAAGCTTTTCCCCTTTTTTTCTTCTCAACCTTTCTCCACCCCCCTGAGACTCTATTGGAGTCATGAGTGCTAGCATTGTATCAGCCATAGGTTGGGGGTTGTCTTTATCAGAATCTGATGCGTCTGATATGTGTCGTCGCTTGGATCTGCTCATATCCATTGTTTCTGGTATCCTTGTCGTCTGTGCCTCTATAGGTTCTTGTGGGTTTGTGTCTTCTACTTCTGGTTCTTTGTTCATCTGATTGGTCTCGTTGGGGATGACATGTTCCACTGCTTCTTCCTCCTTGTCATCCAAGAGTGGTGGGGGAAATTGCCATCCCTTGGCTTGTTTCTCGTTTTCTTCTTCCTACGAGTGTCTTTTTTGGCTGTTGGTCATGTGCTTTGTAGGTTGACTGTTTGTTGACAAGTTCTACATCTGAATGCAGTATTTTCATAATCTAGAACCTGTGTCCAGCTCCTCTGTCTATGCTTCAGCTGAATTTGGTCTGGCAAACCTTTGCTGAGGTCTACTTCCACACATATTCGTGCAAAAGTGTAGATTCTTTCCTTCAGTCTTTGGGTGTCTATCTTGATGTAACACCCAATAGTATTACCGATTCCTACTAGTACTTGTTGATTCCAGAGGTGTATTGGGAGATTGTGCAGCCGCACCCAAACTGGCATCTTAGAGACAACCATTATATTTGTATCAAAGTCTAGAAAACATGGTGTGATGAAGATTCCTGTGGATCCCCAAAACCAAGGTCCTTCCTATATTACGAAGTCTCTAGCCTCCGCTATAGTAAAGTTGACTATGAAGAAACCCTTGGAACATAGATGTATTTTACATTGTGTAGTCTAGTTCATGAAGATCCAATGAAATAGATCAACCGGTTTGGGCCAAAAATAGTTAAATCTACATATTATTGCTTGTCTTTCATATATAGAACAGTGCTCATCTGTTTTTGGTATATCTATGTTATATTCTGGGTTGTGATTCAACTATTCCACAATGTATGGCCTTGCATCCATACCTGTTTGATTTGGTGCTGCTTCAGCTATGCTTTTCCCTTGAAGAATGTTTTTGAAGGATATACTGCCTGTTTTTTTCCCCTGATGTGTTCCTATAATTTTTGTTGTACCAGTCCCACTTCCCTCACCCCTGAAAGGATTCCTGCTGTTGTCTGCCGCACCCCCTCTTATTCTCAGATTGAGAATTATTGTTGACAGGTGTGTGATTTTGTAATCCCTGAGGTACTTTGTGTCCTGAAGTACTCTGCCCCCATGTATCAGGTTTTGTGATCTGGTGGGATATCCAAATTGTTGCAGTATAAGATTCTGCAATTGCTTTACAGAGTCGGTCTCTTTTACCCAAAGTAGTTGCGTTTTTCCGACCGGGGTTTTAACAAATACTTGGAATTTGAGGGTACTTACCGAGGATCCAAATCTTGTTGCCAGCTGAGAGTGGTTTTTCTTGCCCGTCATTGTAGGGTATGGATCTGTCTGAGAATGATCCCTATCTGTTAACCCTGACGTCCTATTCCAAACCACTAACTCTCTATCGTTCAACTTGTCTTTCAGTATTTCTTCAGCACTTTGGCCCCGTGAACCATGTCGGTGGGGTATCGTGGCTCGTGAATGTGCCCAGATCTGAACTTTGCATGGGTTATTCAATCCTCTGTGTGCCTGATCTATTAGATTAATACCGGATCTGCTAATATTGCCATCTTCCATGACAAGGTAAGTTGTCCCAGATCCATTCAAAATCCAGACAAGAAAAGCACTGCTAGACTCTTGTTTGTGTACCAGGAAGATAAGCGCTCTTTCCCTTACCTCTGGGTTTATGTCGGGACTACCTGCTTCTGAGTTTTGGTCGCCGTGGATCTCTTAACCATGGCTCTGTGCCGACGCGAACACTATTGCAACTAGAACCCTCATCATCATTTATGTGTGCGCTCCATCTATGTTCCCTATGCTTCTTTTGTCGTTCTGATCGCTCAGGATTCCTTCTCTGCAGCCCTTCGGCTCCCCTCGCTGCTATGCTCCGCGAGTTTCTTTCCCTATGGGGATCGTTGTGCTTAGGAAAATGTATGGATCCATAGATCTCCCATGGATTCGAGCTAGGGGCTTCCTTGCGGAGGCTGTGAACTCCCTGTGACCACTGGAGCTGCTTGTCTCTTGTCCTAAGTGCAACCCGAACGCGCTGGAAACCCTCGTTGTAGCCATCCCGCCATCTCTCGTTCAAGAATCTAATGTTGTCCACTTTAAAAATTATACTGTAATAACATATAAATATATTAAAACATTATATTCGTTTATTATAGGATATAGTAATTATTAATTAATAATAGTAAATTATTATTAATAATATAATCTAATATAGTTTAATTAATTAAATTATATAAATATAATATAGTATCATATACTTATATTATATTAATTAAATTATATGATATATGTTATATAAATGGTGCTTATATTATGGTAAATAAGAGTTAAAATAAAATAAAAATAAGAAAATTTTATAGACATGAAAAGAGTTTTTTAAAATTTGGTTTTTTCTTTTAATTTATAATTTTGTGAAAATTATATATATATAAATATATATAATATATTATAATATAACTTTTTGGAGTTGTCTATATATATATGGGATTCGGGACGGATTCCAGCGCAAGAAATGAGGTTAAATCTTGATTTTTAGCATTATGAGTTTTTAAATGCCTATTGGATTCGCGCCCTGAAAAACCTGGGAGCCATTGATTGTGAAAGAAAATAGCTATCAACTTGGAGATCCTGTTGACTGCAGGGTTTTGACCAAAAATCACCGGAAACTTTCAAAAAGTGCATTATAGACTAGCACTTTTGTCTGACAGAATATATAAAAATAATATAAATATATTATGTTTTTCTAATTAATTAAATATATACAAATAATATGAATAATTTCATTATTATAATAATTATACATAATATATAAGTGATAAATATTCAACTTATTTTTTTATAAAATTTAAATTTCATTTTACTTTCGTTATAAGTAAATAATTATCTTTCAACCAAATATATTAAATTATAATAAAATTTCTTCATGTATTGTCGTGTATTGTATTATATTATATATAACATTTCTCTTAAAATTGAGTATGGTTTTAAAATAAATTAAGATCTTAATCGATAGAGGCAAAATGTAACTTTTTCAACGACAATCCTGACAATAAAATAAAGTTGGAAATTTTTACAAACTTCCAACTAAATCCAGATTAAAATACTTCGATGTGATGATTAAGTTTAACTTTTTCAGCTTACCGTAGTTTTGATATTTCGGAGAAATGATAGATGTGCCGCGATGCGCGGGATGAACACACTTCTATATCGTCGTAAAAACAATAACAGTTTTATATTGATATAATAAAAATATTTACATCATTTAAAATTAATTAAAATATCCCATTGTTTTATGCAATCTTACTAAAACAGCCCAAACATTAACTTAAATAAATATAATATAAAATATCCCATTGTTTTATGGAGTCTTACTAAAACAGCCCAAACATTAACTTAAATAAATATAATATATAGATCATAAAGGTTTGAACTCGAGTTATTCTCCCTTGTTTTTTTCATATATTCTAACCTTGTTTACCCAGAATTTGGTAGAATTTTTGGAATCATAATTTTGAGTTTGAATTCTCAACCTTTGAAGGTTTCAGTTTAGAATTTGATAAGATTTTTGGAATTATCATTTTGACTTTGAATTTTTTACTTTTGACTGTTCGAGTTTAGAATTATTAAATTTGATTTTATAATTGAACACTCCCCACCACCAGGATAACATCCGCGTACTTTTTTAGTCAATATGAATGAATTCAACTAAAAATAACTATAATAATTTGACAACGCCCATTAATACATTTGAACGGCGCAGCTATGCGGTGAGCGAGAACAAGTCAGAAATTCGGAATGAAAGATTCAGGTGGCAGTCTGCGTCAACCCTGATGCAATGATTCAGGTCACAATCCGCGTCAACTCGGATGCAATACGAAGTCAGCGTCAACCCGGTTCCAAATTATCTGTTCTACTACGTTTGGGGGTTAGTGGTTAGTGGTCACTATCTACGCGGAATTGGGATTGCAGCACCTACCAATAAAAAATGGTCACTGCTGTGTGTTTTGCTCCTCCGTAGTCCACATGGAGACTCCTCTCACGGTGTTCTGCACCTGAATTCCTAGTGAAGATTTTTATGTTCAATATACAAAATGAAGGTTTAAGTCATTGGGTTTCAGTTTTGAGTTCGGAGAGCCTGAAAACCATCTTTTGATCGAATGGATTTGCCTTTGGTGAACCAATCACTTGCGGGTGCTGTACGGACCGAGCTGCTGGCAATCATTCAACATGTATTAAAGAAGAGCTTCGCCTGCAAAAGGCTCCAAAAAACTTTGGAAGGAATGATACCTACACTGGTTGACGACTTTAATAATGGTATAGAGTTGTCACAACATAGCCAGAAGCTGCTCAGCGAATTCTGTCAGAAGCTCCAGAAGGGTATTGAGCTGGTTGAAAAATGTTCTAGGTTAACCGCCTAAACATCGACAGAAGCTATAGATATGCAAGAAAAAATGAAGATTTGGACTTGTATATTGTCAGGTTCACTCAAACCCATGGTTGGGCACATATATGTTCTGAATTGCAGCATTTGAGATTACATCAGGATTTATTTGAGCACAAAATGGAGGATATCCTTGAGAAGATTGAGCACAAAATTGAAATAGTAAGGGAAGAATCTGAGATTAAGTTTATCAAAGATCATATGGATCAGTTGCAAATTAGTCTGAATTATCCTACTTTCAAGGTGGTTTGAACAGTCTGGTTCATGAGGTGAAGAAACGCATCTTGTGCAATGGTGTTCGCCTGCTCGGAGTGAAAGGCATAGGTGGTAGTGGGAAGACCACACTACCACTAGCTCTTTGTAATGACAAAGAAGTCATAGGTGAGAGGATTTATATTGAATTAACCCTTAAAGTAGCATAACAGTCCTCATAGAGATAATGGGAAATCATGAAACTTTTTTGTTCTCATGTTGCTCTAAGATCTAGGTTTTGTATTGGTAGATTTAATAAGTTAATGAAATTATCGGTTGCAACTAGTTCCTTTAGATTTTGTATTCGTATTTTGGATAACTTTAGGAAATTATCCCGTGTATAATTGAAATGAGTTATCCTGGATTTAATTGTTTTGGTAAAAAGATAGTGTTTAGACATCGCAATAGGATTTCTCTCTTTCTCTCTTTGTTCTTAGGTTGCTAGTATGTGTGAATATTGAAGTCATCTCCGAAGGGGAGTGTATAGGTATAGAGGATATATAAAGTTTTCTTAACATAATGTGAGGAGAGTTAAGAGGTTGGTGGGAACAAAAAGTTGTGGCTTATGAAAGTTCCGAGGTGTGATAATCATTGGAGGGACTAAAGGATGTGAAACAAAAGGCCAATAGGTAAAACTAGATGTGGGCCTAGAAGGATTAGGCTCTCAACCATCATGTTGCAATGGTTGTTGCTAAGGGAAGTGAGGTTCATGGATTTCCATGATACTTGGGTGTGGTGGAGGTGAATTGTGCGAGGTGTGAGGGGTAGGATGAGGTAAAGGTGGAGGAGGCCCAAGGTATAGGTGCCACATTTATGTTAATTGGTTAAACTCTTCGGAATCTATATCAAAATGTATAGAGAATATAATTAGTTTGTTTATGTTTTCTCTCCATGACACATTTTTCCTTCTACCTTGACTCCTTCGGTCTCCCCGAGTTCCTTTGCTAAAGAAACTCATTATACACTGTAATAAAGGAGAAATCTATTATGGAGTAATTTCCTCAAAGCACAAGATAAGCAATCAACAAAACAAAGAACTGGACGATATCATGTTTAACATAAATGTTTGATTGTCTTGAAAGCACACATACGAGACAAAGAATTGCATGAGGGAAGGGAGTTTTGTACATGTAATCATGAGAAATGTTGTGAATAGTATGAACTTAAAATAGAATGAGGCAGAATGTTGGAAAGTGTAACTAGTTTAGGTCTTCATAATGGTTATTGTACTCATGTCATTATGTATATTAGTATGTAAAAAGCAAAAGAAGAAATAAAAACATTATTTTCAAAGCATGGTTTTCATGCTCCTTTTAACCGGTCAACTAATTCAAGCATGCATTTCATTCTCCTAGGGTTTTTCAAGTCAAAAGAATAATTGTCATGAGTCAAAAGAGTCATTATCATTTGTAAAAGACCCATTTGACAAGTTGTAAGATGTGAAAGATATTATTTTTGTGTCTAGTAAGTCACAATTAACCTCCAAGATGAAGTTGGCCCAATTTGGGCTAATTCGACCTCCATAGATGGTTATATATAAGAGTAGTTCAACTACATTTGAGACACATTTATGAAGTTCGATCTCAAGCAAGAAAGAAGAAGAAAGCAAGAGCGAAAAGTCAAGGAAGCAAGAGAAAAACCAAGTGAAGGAAAATGATCTGAAATCTTATCTATCTTTGCCCACATGCGTGAAAATTAGGGGTTCTACCGCTGCTAGGAGGCTAGCAGGCCAAGAATTGCAGGTCTGAAATTGAGGGTCGAAACTTTATTTTGACCAAAATCTTGAAGTTTGACTTTCGTTGACTTGATCTTGTTTAAAGAAGGAATTATTGGAGTGCAGACTTGGTGCTTGGAGGAGGTCTTGGTCTTGAAATTTGGGTCTTGGTTTTCTCATTTGATCTAATTCTATAAGAAGACAAGAGATTTTTTTGGGGTTTTCCCTTTGAGGGATTTTTCCCTAACTTGGAGCCTACTTCTTGTGTCTTATATTTATTGTTTATGCTCTTGATAATTGTTTGATGAAAAGAATCCATAAAGAATAATAAGAAGATAACATAATTTCACAAGCTTTTATCAAGGATAAGGATAATTGTTTTATTAGTTTCCCAACTTATTTCTCCAACACAGACAACAAGAGGCACACATCCTTATATCTATACTAATTGTTTGAAACAACATCATGACATCATGATTCCATGCTCAGAAGATATAACATATAGTATTAAGACACGACTGTACAATATTTCCCTTACTCCATATATAGTTGCAAAAACTCATAAGCCAAGTAAAGTTATATATGTGAGAAGTATGAGAAGGAATTAAACCAAGTTGTCTACCATTCATTAGTATTACAACCCATAGTCATGCTAGGAATATAAACCTAGGAAATATGAAAGTATAAAAGAAAAAATATTTATTTTCAACTATGGTGACTTATCAGTCAAAGTGATATGATCATGTGAATAAAATATGAAAAAAGGTTGTATTAAAAAAAATTGAATAATTATGATGAACACATAGTCATGCCAAAGATATAATGGGGCATGTAAATCATGGAAATTGGAACATGCAACTAGGTAAGTATCTGACATAATTATGTATAGAGTAAAGGATATTGAAAACAATATGAAGAAGAGCAAATGAGAGAAGTTTGTCTTGAACCCTTGCAT
>APFE030607823.1:0-14924 GCA_000404065.3 Pinus taeda | reverse complement strand
TATTAAGAGCTAATAATATTCGACTGTTCTATTTTTAGACTGGCAGTCTAAAAATAGACTCCGCCCATATGTCTAAAAATAGAGGTCCATCTATTTTTACCAACATGACCAACATCCATAAATAGCGTCCTGTAATTCATAGACCATGATCCATATGTCTAAAAATAGACTTTGTGCCAAAAATAGCCAGCGGGCCCACTTAGTGAAGATTATTTCTTTTCACTAAGCTCCATTATCTTGTTGCATTTTCAACAAAACCTTCCTGGATGCATCATCTATAAATGATACAAAATATGATGCTCCTCCTAATGATTTGATATTAACAGGCCCAAACACATATGAGTGTACCAATTCTAACACATTTTTCTTTCTATTATGGCCACCTCTAAGGAATGAAACCCTTCTTTGTCTACCATATATACAATGCTCACAAAGATCAAGATTGTAGGATTTCAAACCTGGCAATAAATTTTTACCAACAATGATTTTTAAGCCCTTATCGCTCATGTGACCCAAACACTTATGCCACAGATATGCTAAATCTCCTTCTTTTGTAACAACAGCCAAATCTGATTTTCCTATCAGTGTCTTCAATGTGTATAATGTTCTTATCTTGGGTCCTTTGGCCACGACCAATGCCTCTTTGCTAATTTTCCAGCCTCCTTTTCCAAAGCTTGTGGAATAGTCTTCATCATCCAGTCATCCCATAGAGATTAAACTCATGCGTATTTCTGGTACATGCCTAACCTGTTTCAACAATATAACTTGTCCATCTTTCATCTTGATTTGGACATCTCCCACTCCAACAATATTGCAAAAATGATTATTCCCCAAATGCACTCTACCATAATCACCAAGATTATATGAAAAAAAAAACTATCTTTGCATGGGGTTACATGATGAGATGCCCCAGAGTCAAGGATCAAATCAAAGCTACTGCTAGATGTATATACATAGGCATCCTCTACTGAAATAGTAAACAACACATCACCATCTGTGGCTACAAAAATAGTCTCACCTTCATTTGTGTTGTATGACTTGTGATTTGTATAAGATGGTCTCTGATTCTTTTGTCCTTTCTTCAAAATCAACATTCTTTCTTCATGTGCCCAGGTTTGCCACAATGAAAGTAGATGATCCTTCCTCTCCTTGATTTTGATCGACATCTTGATCTTGATCGCCCTTGCTGGCCTCGATCCATTCTCCTACCAAGATCAGCTAGAGCTAGAGCTTCTCCTCCCCGGTTTTCCGCAATTGACTTGCATCGCAGTTGCTCATTCATTAAACTACTACTGACATTATCAAACTTCAAGGTCCCTGTAGTTGTTGAAGTGCTCATAGCTACAATTAAATTTTCCCAGTTGTCTGGCATAGAACACATTAGCAAAATAGCTCTAATTTCATCATCTAAAATGATTTTAACATAGGCAAGCTAATTAGTAATAATATTAAGTACATTCAAGTGCTCAACAACTGAAGCACCCTCCTTCATTTTGAGATTATAAAGCTTCTTCATCAAGAACACTTTGTTTGATGTCGTGTTCTTCTCATTTAGATCATGGAGCTTCTTTCATAGTCCTTCAATCGTCTTTTTTTCTAGACACTTTGAAATACACATTCTTTGCTAGATATTGGCAGATTGTTGTAATCACCTTTCTATCTAGCTTATTCCATTCTTCATTTTTCATCGATGAGGGTTTCTTTGTTGTGCCCTCAATCTACAAACACTGATCCTTCAAAAACAATATATCCTCCATCTGTGATTTCCATAGGGAAAAATTAGCTTCGCTCAACTTTTCCATATTTGTAACGGTTGTCTGCATTTTCAATATATTGATGCCCAAAAACAAAAACTCCACTTAAAAATAAAACTTTAATTATTACTCTTTAAAATTTAGTAATAATGACCTTCCTCCTTTTTAAAATACCATGTTCAAAATTCCTGCTCCTTTTTAAAATATATTTTTCACAATTCCATCATATAATTGTATAATATAAAAATCATATATAATGTTTTAACCTTTTCACATTTCACACATACATATGTTGGTTTGTATACATGCAATCTTGATGAAAAAAAAAAATACGAACTCCATGTAAAACACTTATGCACTCCACCTTTTAGGCTTCATGGCACGTTTCACCATATGCTCACAGATTTTTTATTTCTTGAAAAAATTGTCTTAACGTTCCTCAGCTAGTTCCTCAGCTATTTCCTGAACAGATCCTTTTCCTGGACTCTCTTCTTTGCAGCGATTTCCGATTTCCTAGACAGATCCTTCAACAACTCTAGAGGTAACATTGAAGGTTTTAATGAACGCTGCCAGAGTAAGGTGATGGCACTAAGCGGCTTGCACAGTGGATATTTGACCCTAGCTCTGATACCAATTGACAATTCAGAGTATAAATAACACACAACATAATACTCAGGGACGTAGACGACAATAGCAAAGAATAATTTCATAGACGGAGAAATCGAAAAACAACAAGATTACTCAATCAGAAATAGCAGAATAGATAAAACAATCACTGGAGAACATAAATCACTTTGCATTATGTAACAGGCCTGGACCTTGGCTTGCCTTCCTTGGCCAGAAAAATTACAAATTTATAAAAGCTGAAGAAGGATCTAAAATCTTGCATGTGATTTAGATGGAGATTTAAAAACTAATGGCGGTGTAGAAGGATCTAGAATCCTGCATGAATTTGGCTTCACACTTAATAGGGAGAGCTCATTCACTCTACAAGGGACATCTAGGAGGAGACGATTCGTTATTTTAAATATCTATATTCGACACGCAATGGTGTGGTCTATGCATACATGATTTGGGGAGTCAAAAAATTTCCTATTATGTTTTCTGCGAAATCTAATCTATCTCTGTTCAAATCTGTCACCTTAGAAGAATTCAGGGATGTTCTTAAATCCTTTTCCAAGGATAAGAGTCTAAGCCCAGACAGTTGGATAGTGGTGTTCTTCCTAGATTTTTTTGTTATCTTGTTGGTGCAAACCTTCTATCTATGGTTGAAGAATCATGTGTTCATGGCAGGATTTCGAGCGGTATAAACTCTACCTTTATCGCCTTGATCCCTAAGTCATCACATCCCATTTATGTCTCTGATTTCTGACCTATCTCCTTATGTAGCATTACTTATAAGTTGAGTTCTAAGATTATAGTTGGGAGAATCAAGCAGGTCCGATCTTCTTTCATATCACCTGAGCAGTTTGGTTTCCTGTTCATTTGTGAAATCCATAACGCGGTAGCCATTGCACATGAATTCGTAGTTGGATGCTATTATTATGAATATGGATTTGCATAAGGCCTATGACTATATCGACTTGACCTTTTTACATATGATTCTATTTAAAATTGGCCTCACTATGGAGAACATCATCTGGATTGTGGCTTCCATATCCTCTACCTCTTTTGTTGTCTTGATTAATGGTTTTCCTTCTATTTTTTTCAGCCTAGCAAAGGACTTCAACATGGATGCTCCTTGTCCCATTTAATTTTTACTCTGGTTATGGATGGTCTTAGTTTAAAACTCAAGGAGGCTCGAAATCAGGGTTTTTTAATATTTCGTGTTTGGTCCATGTATCATACCTTTTATTCGCTGATGATGCTCTTACTTTTTGTGGGAATAATGGATTACTTTCTATCATATTATGATTTGTTTTGTAGCAGCCTCTAGCTTGTATATGAACGGGAATAAATCTATTTTAATCTCTACATATGAGAACCAAGAATTTATCCAATGCATTTTAGGCTTATTCAATGTCAGAGTGTCTCCTCTTAAGCCCAATTGTTACAAGATATCAGATTGGGACTAGTTAGTGGAGAAGTTTAAGAAGCACTTCACTATGTGGGCTCATAAGTGGATGACTTTGGGCGGTAGTATATATTGATTCAATTGGTTCTTCAGCAGTTGGCGGTTTTTTGGATGCACCTCTTCGCACTTCCTGTTCACATTATTAACAGTGTAAATGCCATCATGACACACTTTCTCTAGTTGGAGAAGGGAGAACATAATAAATACCACCTTGTCAAATTGGGTGCGATCGCAAAAGGGATCGAGATGGGTGGTTGGGTTATACTTGATTTAAGAATATTTGGATGGGCCCTTTTCAATAAAATCTGTCTGGCTCGCAGTATTTGGAAAGGGCATTTGACAGTCATCATTGCGAAAAAATACCTATATGGAAAATCTATTTTTGGTTGGTAACGGAAGGGTCAGATTGGTTCCAAGAGAGGATCCTACATTTTGGTTGAGTTTTTCTAAGGTAATCCATTGGTTGATTGATAGAATGGTTTGGTTATTTGGTCGAGGAAATCGTATTTTGATTCGGTTGGATTTGATTCTTGGAGTTTCCCCCTCCCCTTTATTAGTCCCTACCATCTGGCAATGGCCAGGGACTATAGTAATCGAAATCGTCGAACTTAGCATTAGTTCAACTGTTTTTACCCAAAGTTTTTTAATGGACAGGACATATTTTACATATTTTACACTCCATTTTATTTCGGAGTCTTATTTGGCCTCTTCCCGAGGCAGGGAGGCAAAACCATATCCTATATGTTTGCTCGACATATTTGGAGACTAGCTAGTTGCTTGGCATTTTGACACTGGTGAACTAATGTAAGCATTAGTCGATAAAATTAAATGCTAGCTCATAGACAACCGCTATTGGGTATTAGTATAAGTTGAAATTCACATAAAAGTACAGTCTGGAGATAGGTCGTGTCAAACCATGCCTACCCTGTCGTGTCAAAATTTCTAAATGCATGAGAGCAACTGACTTTAATTTCCTGCCTTAAAATGAAAGGCAAGCCAGACTGAACATTCTTAAAATGAAAGGCAAGCAAAACTCAACATTCTTGGGCTCTCTTTGATTTGTGCCTCTGTGAAATCTGGAACATGAGCAAGAACATGTGCTTCTGCACAGTGGAGCATGAGCAACAGCGACAACCTGTCCAACCTCTGTGTCTGCAAGTTTTGGAACGCCTCTCTGATTTGTGCCTCTGTGAAATCTGGAACATGTGCACCAGCGTTGGACAAGACGAGACTTGAATGTCTTTAGGGAAAGCAAAAGCAAGTCTTTGTTAGCGAGTAGTTCGTTTTCATGCGAGTAGCTCTAATTCTATGTGACGAAAGCGTCTTACGACTTCTGCTTCGCCTTCGCCTAGTGAACCGAACTAATCTGCTTTCCCTGAGCCTGATGCTTGAAGCGTTGGACCTGGAGATAGTCTTGGGGCTGGACCTAGCCTTAGAACTAGACCGAGCGCTTCGCTTGGTAACCTGAGTATGGAACCCGAGATTGTGTACCAACCACATTAACCAGGGTTTGAAAGAAAGAAGAAGACAGAAGAGAAATGTCATCCGCAACTGACAACGTTAATCTACTCGTGCACGGAATCAAACAAGAGGAGGTTGCTTGATGGGACGTCGGCCTTTGCTAAGGACTTTGCCGGGGTTTAACCCCTCTCCTATGCTGCCTTTGGCCTGCGCCTGGTCTTTCTTCTTTATTGCCTTGGCCTTTCACGGATATGGGATCGATCCTTCCACCACTTCTCCAACAGATGCGGATAAATTAGCTGTCGTTATTCTTTCAACATTTGCAGAGCTAACACCCTGAAGTGACTTCAGTCCCGTGTTAAGTTCTTATGATTCAATCGCAAATTTTCAGCAATTTTCATTCAATTTTCAGCAAATTCCAAACAATTTCCATAAATTTACAAATTTATTTGCAAATTTTCATTCATTTTTTACTCTATAGCTTAGCTAATGCAAATTTGATTTGATTGTTTCTAATGAAAACAAAAATTGAAAAACAGACATGAAGGTAACTACTGGTTTTTGTTTTAAGAAAAGAGCGTCAGCCAGAAACAAATGGGTATAGTACTAGGATAGGAAATTTACCTATGTTAATGAAGCTTTCACATCCAACTCTGGATTGATCGGATGATGAGTGCTATAGTGTCCCTATGTAAAGGAAATCTTCATAAAATTACTAGGGACAGTGGATTGTTAGATATTAAATTAAAATAGGCTACAGCTGAACCAGACAGCATATTAGTACAAAATTCCAAGAATTGATTGGCACTTGGAAGACTTTCAACCTCCGATCAAAGTGCAGGGAGAGAAATTTCCAGTGCTTCCGTTTACATCTCTACACTTTTTTCTAAACTCTTGCACAGAAATAGAACAATATTTTCAACGAGGTTGGAGTATGTTCCCTCCCTTAGGCATTGAGTTATGAATATGTTGATCATAGCTTTAAAGGACTGTGACTCAAATGCAAATAGCTACGGTGCTACCAGAGAGTGACAAAGTCGCCTTTTGAATATTTGTGAAGCCTATTTTGAACTTGAAAAGAAATTAAATCTAAAATTGGACTAGTTGTTCCCCTTTCTCAAAATGGCAGTGACTAGAGTTGGAGATATGGTGTCCCTTTTTCAATATACAAAACAGGAGAATTGTACAAGATGATGATCCCCAGATCTTCTTTCGAAACTAAACTTAAAAGCTACTGGAATCTTGAAGATGATGAATGCAAATGGATTAGAAGTATGCAGGCTTTATATAGCATGAGATTTTCCTCCAAAATCAGTCTCCTTTCTCTGTTCAACGTAGATTTAGTGTCCCTATTCCACAAATGGAACTTAAACCAGATCTTGAGGAAAGGAAATACTGGCCTTTTGCTTCACCACAACAGCACACTATACTTTCAGACTGCAACAACATGTATTCCTAGACACCTACTAATGCAGCCCTTGGCTTTGATACTGGCCATGCTCTGCTACCCTCTACCTTAGCAGCCTCTGCTTCCTTTTCTTTGGGTGGTTCCAAATATGGATCACTACCCAGCACCTGTTTCAAAATCATAAGTAGTACGAACAGACAATAACGAAACACCATTGCTTGGAACATGTAGTGTCGCAGCTACCGTTAATAGATGGCTATCTAGTATACTAGCTGGTAAATAATCTAGTCCTGCTTCTGATGTTGGTGGATATGAAATTGGATCTGCTATTGATGGGTTTTAAAATTCGTAGATGCTGAAGTTCAAAACTCTCATTACCCTCAAGCTTTGAGTAAATAAGCAGCGTAGAAGATCCAGAGGCGTGGGCAGCTGCTGGTTGAATTAGTCACTCAGCTTTCTTAGCAGATGGTAGAGGTATAGCTGCCTGGGGAATGCAATAACTGATGGCAGAACGCAACAATTGATGATGGCAGAAGTATAGTTGATGGACAAGTAGGTTGCATGTAATTTGAAAAAAGTGGACAAGTGTGTTGCATGCAATTTGAATGTCTTTACCAACCAACGCCTTTAACAAGTGTGCTACTCACTCTGGGAGAGTCCTGGTGGGCCGCAGCTATTTAGACTTCCTATCTGGGGTACCTAACTACTACTCTGACTTGAGTAATCGATTGTGTAACAGCCTACTTTTATTACCATTTATCGTTTCGCTGCCAAACTTTCCATGCCCATACGCACTGCCGAGGATGAACATAATTTCCAAGTTATTTTATTAATTTTAGCTCGTTAATGGAGTGCTCTAAATTGTTTTGGGCTTTTCTTAACGTTAATATTGAGGAGAACAATTGTTGCATGTGATTTGTCATTTGAAAGTAATAGTTTCGGAATAATCCTAGTTATCCGGCGTTGTCCATATCCATTTAAAAAATATTTATCGCCTTATACCTATCGCCTCCTCCTAAACTTAATAATACAATAAAACAGTGTCCATATCCATTTAAAAAATATTTTGGCTACTTGTTAAATTAGGCATTCCATATGATACAACCTAAATCACATAACATTAATTCACATTCCTAATTTGTTTGAGTTTTGTTTGATGTGCAACACATTTTAACGTTTGACAAGGGTTTCCATGATCCGACATATTACCACCTCACAATATGGAAGAGTTATGCCAGTGCATCAACTTAATGGCAGGTAGATGGAAGAATAAATGGACATTATGTGTTTTGAAACCGGAGCCAGGTTTTGGGTTGTCGCTTTCACGAGGGAAAAGGTAGTTTTCATTAGATGAAAGGGGATCAAAGCATCTAATAGAAACCTTTTTGTAGTTTGGAAAGAAATGTTTGCTCATATAACAACTACCTGCAAGTGTATGCGTCCACCATTAAATTGTTTGGACTAAGGTATGCTGCATTTCTAGCTCATATAACATGTGTAATAGGAATTATCGTGTTATTTTCAGGTGTAAATCTTGGAATGTTTTTTTTTTCTTTTTTTATATTGCCTTAGATTAGGGAGTGTTGCTCAATAATTATATTTGCTTTAACAAGTTCATGCTCAATTACTAACACAGGTCACACGCAATTACTAATACCACTGAACAACCATTGAAACATTTCGACTCTGTTGATTGACCAAATTTTGTAGTTGTTGATGATTCAGTTGACTCAGTTGACGCCTCTCTCATCCATTCCACTTCGAAAGTCATGAGTTACGTACCTAAATGATACAACATACACTTCCAGTAGAGCCACTGCCTTGACTTTTGTCGATGCTTATAGTGGTGCGGGTGCTTGCACTGATGAATCAACTGTTGGTGCTTAAACAATCGCTGCTAGTGGTGGTGCTTCCTAAGCCGCTGTTGGAACAACTGCTTCGACTTCTGGATCATCGAAATGAAAAACTGCTAAGAATGGGGTATAACGAGAAAGGCTTGATGGCTATGGGTCTGGATCTCGATATCGATCACGAACAACAACAGGCTCTGGTGGACACTGATCACTGAGGTCCAAATCTCATTCTCTGGAGGCTTTCAACATGACCTATTCTGAGTTCATTAGAAAAAACAATGTCACTTCAACTTTTGTTTCAACAGGCTATGAATCTACTCCTGACTTTAAAAAACAATGTCACTTCAACTTTTGTTTCAACAGGCTCTGAATCTGCTCCTGACTTTTTACTCTGCTGCCATTGCTTATTGTGGTGCTATTTCTTCCTGTGGTGATGTTGCTTCTTAGATGTGTGTTTCAATAGGCTTGCTGCTGGCAAGAAAAGCTCCTCTCGCCATTATTTTCCTTCTGACGCAGGGACTAGCTGCTTCGCAGCCGTCTTGTTTAGTTATGAGATCATTTATGCTTTTCATAACAAAGGGATTTTTTTTCTTGGATCGAGCCATTGCGAGATGTCATTCTGATCTTCCCTATCTCATCTAGAAGTTTGCGGAGGATCTTGGTCTACCTAGTGGTGTTGGAATTATCCCATCTAGACTTTCAATAATGTTGGACTTATGTTTCGTAGGAGGGGTGATACTTTGGTTTGGGGCAGTGTTTTGCGACAGGGATCGGTGGTGGTCAATGAGGTATATCGACACATCTTAAACACCATTTTCCCCTGGGAGTAGTCTACCTAGGCGGTAGAATGGCCCGTTTTCCGTCATCGACCGGAAAATCGTCCGGCTCCGGCCACCGGGAATGTCTCCGCCCTCCGCCACCGTCCCCTAGCTTCGCCACCTTCCTTCTCCGCCACCCTCCCCTGGCACTTCTGACATTCCCTGCCATTCCCTGACAAAAAAATCGGGAGCGGATCGCCGCTGGAGACCCTGACATCCCCTGACAGATAGATATTGCAGCCGCGGAGTATTGTTCCGCGGAGCTCCTTATTCCGGTTCTCTGATCGGGGACGAGCGTTTATTCTCTCTGTTTCTTTCTGCGAAGCTTCGCTGTCCAACTTCACTGCTAGAGCTTTTCTTTGGGAAATTTTCAGATACCCGCTGCCATTTCAGATACCCGCTTCAAGCAGCATAAGCATTAGGGTTTCCCGTCCTGGTTGCCAGTGATAAGAGATCCAGAACTTAGAAGCAGCATAAGCATTAAGGTTTTTGCTTTTGCTGGGCTTCTACAACACCAGGTATGCTCTGCTTATTCATATTCCTTTCTAGAATAGTTAACATTGTTGTGATATGTATATATTGATAGCTATTCATATTCCTTTCCAGAATAGTTGACATTGTTGTGATATGTATATATTGATAGCTATTCATGAGGTATAAACGAGTAGGTCTCTGTGGGGTTTATTTTGTAGCCATGAGAAGTTTTACTCAGGTCTCAGGTTGAAACCTTATGGGAAAGGTAACTTCAAAGAAGCCATAAAAAAACAACTTTAAAAAAAGTTACTCTTTTCTCTTAAATAATCTTCACTAGATGGAAATAATAACTTGGGCCTTCCCAAATGCCTCCCTCACTATCAGTACAGTCTTTATTTTACTAGACCAAGAAGGGCAAACACCAAGAAGGGCAAACACGCCCCTGCTCCTTCTCCCATTCGTTCTACAACGAGCCCCCCTGCTCCTTCTCCCATTTGTTCTACAATGAGCCCCCCTGCTCCTCCATCAAGTCAGCCATTTGCCTCCGAGAATGCAATTACTCCAGGCCCTTCAGTAACGGATTCACCAGTAAATTCCCCAACTCGACTTTCCTGAATATAATATTGTTACATACTTTCTTTGAGATCTAACATGTTGGTTTGCTTTTGTATAATGTTGGAATGCAGAGTGGAGGAATGAGAACATTCAGCGTTGGGGTTTGGGGCAGCCTTAGCCTCTTCCTAGCAGTTGCTTCCCCTCTCCTCTTCTTCATGGGGGCATAAATCTTCGTCTCTCCGCTGCTAAGTTTTGCTCTGTTGTCTGTTGTTATTGAAGTTTTGAAAGACCACGCATCAGTCGTACACTATTTAATGAAGAATTCTATTCAATTCAAAATTTTCTGTGACCATCGCCTTCACATATTCTACTCATATTTATTGCTATTGGATTGATTTGTACTGGGAACTGGAAGACCTCTATTCTATGTTGTAGATCTTTTACGATATATTATTAATAAGATGCATTTTTCAATTTTCAATGTGTTGTGGACTCCATTGAAATGGGCCAAAAAAAATGTCAAGTTCAAGCATTTCACCATATTCTTATCATTCTTCATTGTCTTTCATGTAAGTCTTGATAGTGGCAACCTAATATTGACTTTAATGTAACAGTTAGGTTAACAGCTACTTTGACAATCAAATGTACTTTCATAATACTTATTTATATGGGTTTGACAATATAATACAGAGTCAACCTGGTTATAGAAGCTGAACAAATTTGAAGTAATATCTATCAATCTACAATAATGATATCTTGAAGTCAAGGAACATTGGTGAAAAATGGTGTCTTTTAGTCAAGGAAAATGAGTGAGAAATGCTGTGAAAAAGGCCACCTGTCATTTCATCCTTACCAGGATGAAGGTGGAAAGTAAATGGATAATGATTGAGGAATGTTGTAAAAAATATTGGTACGGACAAAATTTAGGCAGATTAACTAAAATGAGTCAGTAATCTTGTGAAAAGACTTTTTCCAGGTAGTACGATAAGGATCAAGGAAAATAAGTAATCTTCCTCCTCATAGGATGAAGTTGTGTCAGCTCATTCACTTTCACTCATTGGCGATTAAACACTATTCACAGTACAACCATAGTTATAATCTAACTAGAATGATGCCAATTACACTATTCACAGTACAACCATAGTTATAATCTAACTAGAATGATGCCATTGTGATGTTTGAGAAAAGTAAGAAGTTATCACGTCACGAAGTACCACAGAACTGGAAGAAATTGCAAGATGAAAATTGTAGGGTCAGCTGTCTCAATCACAGTTGTGTGAGATATGAATTATATCTCCAAAACTAGAACTTGTTAAACATACAACCATAGTTATAATCTGATTAGAATGATTCCATAGTGAGATTTGAGAAGGTAAAAAGTTATCAAGTCATGAAGTACCACAGAAGTGGAAGAAATTGCAGGATAAGGAGTCGTCTCAATCACAGTTATATGATTATGTGAATTATATATCCAAAACTAGAACTTGTTAACCATACAACAATAGTTATAATCTGACTAAAATGATGCCATAGTGGTATTTGGGAAAGTAACATAGAAGTGGAAGAAATTGTAACATGAAAATTGCAGGGTCAGGAGGAGTCTCGATCACATGAGATGTGAATCATATATCCAAAACCACAACTTGTTAAATGTACAAGGTGAATACTTAAATCTACAGGTTTTGATATTTTTGCAAAGCAAGTCTGGGTGATAAAGATAAAGTAAAGATTAACAAAAGGATTGGAGAGGCTTGATATGGGTGATAAAGGAAAATATTTATATAAAGAGTAAAGAGTTGAAGTTTGTATAATAATAAGGTTTAAACACATTATAACAATATATTAGATATTAGTTCAAACTTATTATAATAATATATTAGATATTAGTGTAATTTATGATTCTTAAAAATTAAGAAAATTGGCATTAATTTTTTAGAATTTTTTAAATTTACATGGTATGGTATTTTTGGAATAATTTGCAAAACAAGCAAGGGTTATATGGGAAAAACAAGTTAATATTTTGCCAAACAAGTATGGGTGATATGAAGAAAAACAAGTTAAAGAAAAGATTAACATGAGGAATAAGGAGCAGAGAGGTTGCTCTTATTGGAAAAGATATACAAATAAAGATTTATATAAAGAGCAATGTGGTTAAATTTTGAATAATAACAAGATTCAAACTATTATAAAATTTGAATAATAACCAGGTTCAAACCATTATAAACTTTGAATAATAACCAAGTTCAAAGAACCATTGTAATTATAAAAAATAGACATAGGCTCACAAATGTGAAGAAGTACATATATAAGATATTAGTTTAAAATATGATTTGTGATATAGAAAAATATTCATATAGAGAGTAAAGAGTGAAGAGTTTGAAGGTTGTATAATAACAAGTATATGATTTGTGAAAATTAAATTCAAGTAAGAAGATTTACAATCAATTCTTTCCCCTAGAAATCTAATTGAGGATTTAGTTAGATAACATCATCAATAATTATTTATATTTATATTTATAATATGTAAATGGTTAAATTTACAACGAGGATAAAGTATAAAAATTACAGTGATATGCAAGAAAAAGTCTGGTGAATTATTTGAACACTTTTGTGGTTTATACTAGGTTGTTCCACTCTATATAAATAGAAAGAGAAATCATTGTACAATAAATGCTTAAATGTCATATGAGATTTTGGTGAATATCTGAATATTTGTATCCTTTTATTGGTTACAGGAAATGGCTTTATCCCATACTGGCTTTATCCCCTACTTTTGTTTATCAAACCAGATATAAGCATGCAAAATGTCAACCCCATTGACAACAGTAACATGCGTGTTGATAGAAATAGACATGGGTTGACAAATGTGAAGAAGTACATAAATTTAGTTTGCATTCATGCGGTGGCAAAACCCCTTTTCACCAATAAAAGGGAGAAAACAAAACATAATATGAGACAGTTCAGGGCAAAACCAATTTTCACCAATAAAGGAAGAAAACCCAGCATTTCAGATACTCGCTGCCATTTCAGATACCAAGCTTTCAAGTGGTATCAGACCTAGGCATGGGCAAGTTTGTAATCTTCTTCAAAAATACCAAATCAGGCTTCAATTCCAAATAAGGGGTTTGATTTGTGTCTTGTTTGCTTCATGTTTTTAGAACTCATGGAAAAGTTGGTTGTGCAATTGGTAACAGAGTTCATAGTTGAAGCATTAGAATAACTAAGAATGCACATTTCAGGTTGACTTGGTTCAAAAGCAACAGGTTCAGAAAACTGCACGTCAAGATGCTATGAACCCAAGAGCTTCTTTCTTAAATATGAACACCGTAAATAAAATTAGATTTGTTTTGATCATATAACAGATCTAACATTTGAGAATATATTTGAAGAAAAATTTAGATTGATGTCCAAAACATTAATTCATTCCCAAATTGTGGTGTGTATACAACATTGTTACAGCTTAGTCTGCAGTATTAGACCAATTACGTGAGAAAATACAGAAACATTGCAATAAAAAAGCCAACAATTCAATTTAATTGTCGAACAATTACAGAGTCATGTGAATTAACTCGACATTCCATGTCAAAGTTCAAAATTTCATGAAACTTCAGGAGAGTAGTGGCATATAATAGAACTTTTACTTTTGCATTGATGAGGGCTCAAACATTCCTTGGTGCTCATCAGGCACCCATATTTTTAATATTGCACTGATGAAGGCTCAAACTTTCCTCAAATTTTGCAAGCACCCATGTTCTCAATTTCTTCCAGTTCTGTGGTACTTCGTGGCGTGATAACTTCTTACTTTTCTCAAACATCGCAATGGCATCATTCTAGTTAGATTATAACTATGGTTGTACTGTGAATAGTGTAATTGGCATCATTCTAGTTAGATTACAACTACGGTTGTATTGTGAATAGTGTTTAATCGCCAATGAGTGAAAGTGAATGAGTGATCCAAGTGGATATTGGTGGCCACCTGCCAAGTCCACCTGGACCCCCACCATTGTCTTTCTCAGCATTTTCAGTTTCCTTAATTGTAGCACAAATTACTATTTTTAGCAGTTTTTCGGGTCCTGAACTTCCGGAGCTGTTTTGAGGCCCTAAACGACGTTTTTTGGGAATCTAGGGGCAACACGGGTCCATGGAACATGGACTAGTGTTGCCGTTCCAACAATGATAGTGCTCGAATAGATCTTTCTAATGAGCTATTGTACGCGTCAAACGGAGATCATATGCTAAAGTTACGACCCCGGGAAGTTGATGTACCAACTTACCCCCAAACGGAGCCCACAGTTTGGCGTTTCATCTCCTAGGGTTAGGTTTTGGAATGTTAAGGGTTTTTCATTGTTTCTCAATAATAAATAGGCCTTCGAGCCTCATTGTAACACAGTGCGGAACAGTTTAGAGGCATGTAGCTGTCACATCTCTTCTCAGAGATAAGCTACCATCGCCCTAGATGGTTTATTTCCATTTCTGGTTGTAAGCATATTTCGGTATTTTCCATTAATGAAATGAAGTATTATTTCC